>CM076570.1:993982748-994222787 GCA_034641835.2 Pinus albicaulis | reverse complement strand
GGAGGAGAAGCAGAGAGGTTCAAAAACAATCCGAGGTGTAGGAGCATGTGATGCAGTTCCAGGAAGAGACAACACAAAGGCTGAGAGGAAGCAACGCAGAAGGTGACGCAGTTCTGTGCAGCCCCCACGTAGAGCCATCGTAGTGGCGATGCAGGGGGCTCAGGAGGGTCCTTCCAGGGTCATTTCTCATATGACTAATTTGTGAGGAATTTCTCCAGTGTTATCATAATTTATCTTCGTCACTAATGACTATAAATTGTACAGGAAGATTCTGCTGAATAATAGAAACCCTCATCTGCTACACCGATTTTTCCGCATTGGGTTTTTCTGAGGACAATTGTCCAAAATACCTGTATCATTTATGTGCTAGTATTTTCCTTATTGTTCTACTCATTAATTATATGGTGAAGTCTGCATTTGAATTTATTTCATTATTTACTAAAGAGATTTCTGCAATAACTTATATCTGAATAATAATAAGTAGAAGAAATAATAACAGATAATGTAGTAGGATTTCAAGTTGAAATTTTCACAGACTCACCTCTTAATTTACTGACGATGCAATCAATGCATAGGCCTTGTTGTTCTTGTTTTCCCAAATAGCAAGCTCCTTATCTAAAGTGGGCTTTTCAGGTGTATTGTCTTCTTCTCCTTCACAAATTCCTTTCCAAAGCTCATTGAAAACGAGGGTGTGTTTTATCTTCCTAGACCACTCATGGTTGTTCTCTTTGCCAGTGAGAACTACTCCCACTATGGATATGAGTGAATGCATTATATGATTTGATTTGAGCTTGAAATAATTATAATACTTACAGGGCTTTGTAATAATAATAATTGATTTTCTTCAAAAGTCTTCTCAATAGACCTTCATGACATAATGCTCACATACCCTGCTACATATCACATATAGTCTGCATAAAGTAAAGGGGCACATGAATATGATGTATGGTTAATATATATATATATATATATATATATATATATATATATATATATATATTCTTCATTAAAGCACCAAGCCCTTTTAAAATTTTTTATATTCCATCAAAAACTTGTATATACCATACGACCCTCATAAAAAAACTCATTGTATCATTTAACACCATATGCCCCTTTTAATCACTTCACCATTGAAAATAAACACCAATCCGTCTTCACAAAATATCAAATTATCAATCAATTTTCCAATCCACTTGTAGCCCTTCAAAAAAAAATTCAACGTAACATACCACTTAGATCAGGCCAGGTTCTGGGATGCAGAGTCCTTCATCAACAAGAATCCAAAGAGTAGCCCTTTTAATACAACAGTTCATAGTTCCTCGACAGGATCCCTTCAAAAATATGAGAATTATACACTAACGGATTGATCTTCAACAAGAATCATTCACGGGACCGACCTTCATCCTAGATACTAGAGTGGCTTTCAACGCAGAGAATGAATGTGGCTTCAATTAAGGATTCAACACATAGTCTCTTCGCAAAATGTGTATCATGTGAAAGAGGGCCACAAGAAACATTTATGGTGCATAAAAATATTCCATAAACGTTAATTTAGGTAGCATAAAGGACCACGGGCTCGATGTCTTTCTCGGATTGCTTCTACGACTATCAACAATGCTCAACGTAGAGAACAATGCACAGTGAGGAGATATAGCAAGTGTTCAGATAAGAGACAAAGAATATGTCAGAGAATAGCATGAAAATTAGCTGAAAATAGGAGTTACAAGTTTAAAATGCACATGTGCTTTGATATCATGTCAAGCTAGGAGGGTAACTCCACGAATTAACTTGTTTATTGCATTACTCAGTTCATGAATATATACATGAGTGGAGGGGCTCTTCGGATTCCAATTCCAAGGTCTCTTGGTTTGCTCTAATGCATAAGTGAAACTATTTACAATATTTACAATAAACTCAATCATTTCGGATTAGGTGTCAACAATATCCATAGTAAAATGGGGGTGTATATGCATGGTTAAGAGTCTTGTTATATTGTATGTTTATTGTAAGTGTTAAGTTTTTAATTTTAAAAGTGTTATAAAAATAAATTAAATTAAAATATTTATATTTTATTTTTTTTGAAATGAGTTGTGGATTTTGGGTATGTGGTATTGATAAGTCATGGTATTGTAAGAGAACTTATTTAGAAGTTAATAATGTTCATGGTAAAATGGGGTGAATATTCATGGTTAAGAATATTGTTATATTGTAAATATTAAATTTTAATGTGTTTATTAATTAAAATTAAATATGGTTATTTAAGTTATATGGTAAAATGGATGTCAATTTATGACTACCATTTATATGTTATGATTTTTTTTATCTGAGAAATGGTTCCTAATTTTATTAATGAAAACAATATTACAATATAAAAAAAAGCGAATTAAAAAATATTTGCATTCCGAGTTGTCTTTAGTGCGACTTTTTGGAGTTTTAGGTGCCGGAATCTGGTGAAAAAAATTGAGGTAAAATCTTGATTTTTGTTATTTAAACTGGTTTTTTGACTGTATATATGGATTAAACATCCTAAAAAACCTCTGGGGCACTTCGATTGTGCAAGGTTACCCATCAAACTTCTATTTTCAATAAATTCCTGCCGGAATTTAGAGAAATTAAACCGGAAAAAACTACCGTAAAAGCCTTCAAAAAGTCGCACTATAGACTACTCGTTTGCATTCACCATCTAACGTCTAACATCTAACGCCTACACATATACCCTATACTGGGTTGTAGGTACAATTATATGGATTTCAAGTTTATTAAGTTATAGTTATTGAATGTTTTATTTTTATTTTTGTAAGCTTGGTAGTACCTTTCATTTTTTCTCTTTTTTCTTTTCCTTCAACAACATGTCCAAATACATCACCCCGATTGGGGAAGGGAATTGAACCTGTGATGAGTGCTATAACAGCCTGCCTCATCACCGTTTAACCAAGACCCCATAGACGTTATTGAATGTTTTATTATTTTTATAATGATATTTTTATTTTTAGTAAGATTTTTTAATTGGAAGAGAAAGGTATTCATTTTTGAGGTGAGAGGCTCATTCTACAACATAGTATGAGGGCAATGTGTAATGGAGTTGACGTGTCCCTCTTAAAATAAAAGTAAACTATTTTCTAAATAGAAAGTCAATGTACATTGTAATAAAAAAACAATAACAAATATGCTATGCACATTTAGTTAGTTGAGCATATGACTTAATATAATTTCATGTAAAGTAATATGACTAAATATAATTTCATGTAAAGTAATTAGAAGTAAAAAAAATGAGTGAATAAGATGTTTAAAGTTTATACTTTTCAAAAATATTTCAACGCTGGCTTTAAATAAACTATTTGAATATCTTATGTTAACTATCAATTTCATATATATCTGTACATAGAAAAAAATGTAAAATAATTAGTTTAATATTCTATATAATACAATATTTAATATAAGTTATAATTAAGAATATATTCATAACAAAAAACTATTTTAATCCATGCTCATAAAATGTCCCCCTTTGGAGAATTCCAGTCTTCAAGTTGTTTTAGCTCATACACCCCAGGATGGATGGGTTAAAGTCAATAAAAAGAAAGGGAAAAAGCTTTGTGTTGAGGCTTCTGCCCATTCTGGGTAGAAGTCGGTCTTTTTGCTTTCCAGTCATATGTTGTAGCTCCTTGCTTGTTTCACTCCATTTCCGGGATCGAGGTTGATAGTCTCATCATTTCCGGTTGCCGGTTTTTTGTCTCTCTTGATTGTATCATCATCATGTACCATATTTTTGCTTAATAGAATTAGTCCAATTCAAAAAAAGAAGAAGAAGAAGAAGAAGAAGAAAAGAAAAAGAAAAAAGAAAAAAGAAGAAGAAGAAGAAGAAGAAGAGAGTCTTGATGCACATGTTATATAAAAAATATTTTAATGTATATTGTTTTAAAAAAATATGTATATATCATATACAACCATTGAAAAAAATAAGTTTTTATGGTTAAAACATTTGAAGTGGTTTAAGTATTTTACAGTTTGGTCCTTTTCTAGGTATATTTTTTTTTGTAGAAATCCAACAAAGCTTTTTTGGAATTACAAGTTTAAGTAGTACTCTATATATCATTCAAAAATAAAATTTAAAGAATGAAAAATTACACATTGTATTTTACACTCTAAAAGAAGTTTGCACATGAAGAAATTTTATCCCTCTCAGCTCATGTTAGATTCAGAGTTAGGCTGGTATTAGTAACATGGGTGTAATTTTGATATACATGTTTGATGAGTTAAATAAAAAATTAATATGGTTGGTTTCATTGTCTATTTTTGTAAGGAAAGATTGTGTTGTTTTTAAATCCAAACAATGTTAAATTGAGTTTTGAGCTTCAACTTCACATGTTCTCTAACACATAATTGTTGAAAAATATGGTAACCATGGTCGGTATTTTCATAGAAATTTGAATTTTTTTTAATTTGCCTCCAAACGTATTAGTTTGGTTGGGCCCCTAAGAGGCACCCATTTGACCCCCACTTTAAGGCTATATAAAGGAGATCATTTATCCTCATTTGGACACAATCAATTTTGTCTTTATCCAGTGAAATTACAGGAGGGACGAAATTTTAGGAAGCCAAAATTTCAGAAGGAGGCAAAAATTGTAGGGAGGGTCGAAATTTCAAGGACTTAGATTTTGACATGGAACTTGATCGTGATTTTGGTTACGGGTTTGGCAATTATTTTGCTATTTGTTATTTATGATATATTGATGAATGTGGAAACTCTCTCTCTCTCTCTCTCTCTCTCACACACACACACTCATAAGGAAAAACTTTTTATGGGTTTTCCCCTTGTGGGTTTTGCCCTGGTTATGTGCCTATTTTTTTTTTTTTTGTCTCTTGTCCCTTTGTTTCATGGTTACTTTACTGGTCTTTCGTGTTTACTAGTTGATATTTTTCTTCTAATAACCACCTAAATGATATTGAATTTAATGTTATATGAAACTAATGTTTAATTGATCATTGAAGTAGTTATTAGATGAAACAAAAATTTATTCTAGTAGGAGCCCTAGAATATCAACATGGTTTCAAAGCTAGGGGGGGCTCTCAATAGCAACTAATATTGACCCTTATTCTATGATTCATATGCACTTCTATGAGCACATATGAGGAAGATCGTATGGGCTTTTTTTCTGTAAAAAGAAGGATCTATCTCTGCATTTCGTATGACAATTATATTTGTGAATTTTGTATGATTTCGTATGGACTTCTCTAAGATTTTCGAATGACTAAGCTCTGCAACTCAGATCACTCTATTAGTCTGCAATTTGCATGGGTAAAGGTCTTTGAAATTCACATGGATTATGGATCATCTCTATGATTTATTTCGCATGGCAGAACTCGTATGACACTCCTTTATCTTTGTCTTAGATGGAAAGTAGGGTTTACATATGACGTATCTTTATCTCTATTGCAGATGGAAAATAAGACTTTTGTATGGCACATAATATGCCTTTTATATGAAAGATATGGCACTTCTATTTTGGATGACTTATGAAGTCTATATGGAATACAAACCATCGCATCACACTTATATTTTTGTAGTAAATCTCGCACAACACTTTTGGAAAAAATCTTGCACTTGGTCTCTATATTCTTGATTAGAGTGGCAGACAATCACTTATGGCAAACGTATAAAGTGCATGGCACAATATTTGATGGCATGCCTACTCTACACGTGATGTGTATGACACAAGCTTAGATGGTAGACATGATCCTTGTGTAATGGAAAATATAACCTTTTATGACCTCTGTTGATGGCAGGCATTGGATCCTCATATGATATGGCACACAATATCAGTTCATATGCCAGACAGAATCCCCATATGATGGCATACCCCATCTCTTATGATTTCAAACTTACTATTCGCTTGGCATGGAAGACATGATACTCCTACGATGGTAGACAATCTTTATGATATTTATATGGTATGACCTTCGCATGGCATAGTAGACATGACTCAAATTTGGATGGCAGACATATCCTCAGTTTGCATGACAGACACATCTTCATTTTGATGGGAGACATATCTTATATCTGAGCTTCGGATATAAGATGATCCGAGTTGCTGTAGAAATTTGTGGTTACCATATAGTTCGAGTTGTTGAAAAAAGTTTGAGGTATGTTATTTATATGTGCTTTTTATGGTGACCTAACTAGGTTTAACCTTCATAAGTTGAATAGAGATCTTGTAATTTAAATTGAGGTGTGTTTGAAGATGATTTATGGCAATGCAACCTATGTGTCATCTGGCAGAAAGATACTTTATTTATACTGCATAATAATGACAATGATACTCAGTAAATACTTGACTAAAGTGATCTAGGTATTGGTACTTATTCCACATTATAAGAGAAGTGACAATGATATACCACAATAACATTAATTCACATAGATATCATGATGTTACAACAATGAACTTGTGGAAATGATATTGATATTTAGGACTGGAGTATAGAAAAAATTATTGGGCAGTATGACAGTGACTCTGATATTATTTGGAAGGAAAATATATTTGACAGTGTTTTGAAAGAATAGGCTAGTCATAGAAGGGCTAGTATAGGCATCTACGCTTGTGGTTTTATGTTCATCCCTTAGGTATGAAGCATGTATGCAAGTTATATGAGTATTAATGTATTGATGGTTGGTAAAGGAATCCATCAAATAAAAAAAATGGCTTCTGTGCTACAATGAAAAATCTTAGTTAATATTTCTCTTCTAGTCCCTCGAGGAGGTTGTACCCCTTTTTTTCCTAGGAAGGGTACATCTTCATGCATGTATAATACAAATAATTTAATGAATTTTTCCTTGTTGCATAAATCCTGACATTTAAATACCATGGCTAAATATCAAGGGTGTACATCGAGGGATTCTTGATCCTCTAGTGTTTGGAAGTCCATAAAATTTTGATCTTGGAACCCTAGCTAGCATTAGGGTTTGAAAAAGGAAACCTTATGTTTTGATGTCAAATCTCTAGGTTTGATCATTGGTAATGCTACCATTGAAAGGATAATTAGGGTTTATAGTTAAAACCATAGCTAATCAGATTGCAAACCCTGTAAAGTAAAAAGGGGATAGAAACGAAAGTCGAGGGCTTGTGTATTAATTTTCTACTTAAGAGGATCTAGCATCTTCATGATGAAATTGATTTGCTGGCTTAATGAGGCTAAATATTAAGAGGGAGTTGTTATGAGTTCAAAAGACAAGTATCTTATATTTCTTTTATTGTTTCAATCATTACCGACATTGGATTTTTTAGGGTCGGTAAACCCTAGGTAGGGATTGGAGATGAAAAATGGACCAAATCCTAGAACTAATTATGTTCATTTGAAATAATAAACACTTACTTCTTGATTTTGACATGGATATGAACTTCTTATGAATGTTTATATGGAATTCTTGATGTTGATATGAACTTCTTATGGATGTTGATATGGACTTCTTGATGCTTATATGATCTCTTAATACTAATATGGACTTATTGATGATGATGATGATGATGATCTAGACTCATTGATGATGTCCAAGATAATGATGAAAACTCGTTAATGATATATACTCCTTGATAATGATGCGAAATCCTTGTTGATAATGTGGATTTTTTGATGACGCTTACTCGTTGATGATGTGGACTCCTTGATGATGAACTTATTGATGATGAAATGGTGATGATATGGTCAACTTATTGATGATGACATGGACTTCGTGATAATATGATGATGATGATTCCTTAACGATGTAGATTACTTGATGATGATGGTGATATGGACTCGATGATAATGTAGACTCCTTGATGATGATGATGATGATGATGGAGACCCATTGATGATGATGATTATATGGACTTGATGATAATGTAGACTCCTTAATGATGATGATGATGTGGACTCATTGATGATGTATACTCCTTGATGATGATAATGATACAGACTTGATGATAATGTAGACTCCTTGATGATAACAATGATATGGATTCGTTGATGATGTAGACTCCTTGATAATGGTGATGATATGGACTCAGTGATAATAGACTTCTTGATGATGACGATGACGATGATATGGACTCCTTAGTGACTTGGACTCTGTGAATTCTTTGTTGATGATGAAAAGTCCTTAATGATGATGTCAACTCTATGATGATGATGTGGATTCCTTGATAACATGGAATCATTTATGATTTGTACTCTTATGTGAACTCTTTGATGATGGTGTGGAATCCTTAATGATGTGATGAGATTGACTCGATTTGAGAAGGCCAAGATCAAGAGGGGACCGACAGACTCTCAAAAGATAAGTATTATCTTCTTCTTCTTCTTTTTTTTGATTATTTCATTATGAGTCTCTTGGCTTGCTTGGTTATTCTTGTTCTTCGATAGTCTCCTAGTGAGGGCTGCAAGTACATAATGGAGATTTCCAAGGTTTGGAATTTATTGGAAATGAATAAAGAACAACGTGACAAGAAGACTCGTGATAGGCTCTGTACTCAAAAGGAGAAGGCAATATCATCCTAATTAAAGCACATCCATGAAGGTGGCTAGAAGTTTTGAAGACCGATGTTGATCTAGATATGTTAAAGGTGAGCATGTGATTTTTTTGATATGGAGAGGACTTATGTATAAGACGGAGTTGCTTTTGAGGCATGAGCATAGTGATATCTTTGGCGCGATGGACTGCAGGTCCATTGACATCCGCCCAATGAATGATTTGATGAAGTTTCAAGACTCTGATGATGTTGACTTGTGTTTTACGAAAATCAAACCTATGGATAGATGTGTCTCCCTAAGTGTGGTGGTCACACTTAGAACAATAGATGAAATACATTTGAACCTTTTCCTTAAGATTAATAGATAAGATAAGAACACATACTTGCGATCTTTCGCTATTCCTCGTCTCCCTTTTGTCACTTTTGTCGCTCTAAATCGAATTGAAGTCGCTTGATTAGTACCTGTAATGGCTAACAGAAGATAGAAAATGACATAAAGGCATATGATCTATTCATCTTAATCAAATTGAATCGATTGCATTTGAAAATACAAATATAACATCATGAACACATGTTTTAGGAAAGGAACAAATATCTTTATTATGAAGTAGAAGCAAAAGTTACAACCAGTTGGATCGATTCGATGTCAACTCACTCCAACTTCGGTCCTATCCTAATCACATCAGCAACATCACTCTAGGAGCATAACATTACATGCAAAAAATACCTCAAAGAGCTATGATCTTACCAACATAACTCTACAAATTCAAATTCTTGCTCTCTTGTGCAATATGATTAGTGCTCAATTTATAAGTAATGAAGGTAGTTTGGCATTAACTGGTCATTGAATGGATTTTCCAAAAATGGATGAAGAGGTTTCCTTGTTCAATGGAATAGGAGAATAAGTGGTTCAATGGCTCCATGGTGTTCATATTCGAAGTTATCAGACAGTGTGATAGTTGGAACAACTTCTAGAAGCCACTAGAAGGTGGGAAGATTCCCAGAATCTTATGAAACATTCGCTCCCAGTCTACCAATGTACTGTCAAGTGGACCTACATGCTCTGCCATGCTGCTTTGCATGGGAGTAGATGCTCTGCAAAGCACTTACTGCAGTCTAGGGGTGCATTGATGGCTCAATGGAACACTTCAACTAGAATTCAAGCAGTGAAACTTTCAGGGATGAAAACCAACAATGGGATGACTTGTTTAAGGCATGTATCAATTGATGTAGAGTATAATATATCCTAATTTTTACTGATCTGGGTTTTTGGAGTAATGCCCAAATTGACCTGTAACAGCTGCCCCCTAAAGCATGAAGTAAAAAATGATAATGTTGAATGATATGTTTTACGATGTGATGAGTAAGATCTGAAGCGGACGATGACCTGTATCAATTAAAATACATTACATCATGATATATTTTTCATCTTGGACATGAATTGTCGAGGGAGGCATACACGTACTCAACACATAAACTATCATAACATTAGAAATTCATCTACAGATGTAGACCCATGATAGGATGACCATCTGTGTAAATATCATCGTACGAATGGTGTGGTACTACTCTTGAAATCACTGCCCATATGGATGAAACTAGATCTGGGGTCTTCTATCTCATTCACTCAATCATTTAAGTACATGTCTAAACATGCGAATATGTGATCTGAAGTTGAACATGAGAAGAAACCATCTGATTACCAGCCAATGATGTAGGTCGTTAACAGACGCGAGAGAAACCATTGATGATGATAATAGCTCTCAAGGTACCGCAATAAATTCTGCATGGTGTGAATAGATGATTTGATGTCGAACACCATACAAAGTCTTTCGGTCGAAGGCCATTGATGTCAACCTATCGCCGAAAATGAGAAACTTTCCGTTAATGTATGTAAGCTCCAAGGTACTGAAAGGTTGTTTCTAAGTCAACTTCCTGGATGATAAGCTGATGTCGACAGGAAGCGACTCGTTGTAGGAGGGCCTTGATGTATCCCCCATCAACGACACGAAATGGGAGTAATGATTTTAGAGACAGAATGTAACTGATGAAGAAATGTTCATGGATGGCGGTCATGAAATGAAGGTTTATGAGTATTGCGAAGGATGGGGAATTACTGAGTGACTTCTCTTAAACATATCGACGACACTGAGTGAGTTGGAAACATTGCCCAAAACCAAAGTCATGGATGGTGTGATAGAATATAGGTATGATAGGCCATCAAGCAGATAACCCAACTGAGATGAAGTGAATGAGTGTCATGTTCAAGAGCACCTTGCTACCATAAAGTGATTTATCCCTTTCCAATTTTCCCTAGTCATTGTTGAACAATACCTCTTTATTTTTAACAAGCTTGAGGAGGATAACATATGCTTGATGTATAATTCCACCCTTCGGGTGAATCCATCACTATGTGATGTTTTAACGAGTCTAGCGAAGGTGAAACTCGACCTTGTCATGATGGACAAGCCTGTTGCTATTTGATGTTTTAACGAGTCTAATGACAGTGAAAACTTGATCTTTTTTCATGTTTAGAGAGTTTGAAAAAGGGACAAAAATAAAACTCCACAAGTTATTTTTCTTAAAATTGTCCCTTAGATCTGAAAAAGCATAAAATAATACCTGAGAGAACCTCCTAGCCATGTTCAACTAGGGTGTTCCTTTTTCGTAAATAATCTATCCGAGTACGGAAACATGTTAAACTTATTCTGAGTAGATGTCATTTCAATTCCTTTTACGAGCTCGAAAAGACAAGTGCTCAACAATATTTTCATGTTTTGGGAGTCTGAAAAGAGTTGAAAGAGAACTCCAGGGGGTTTCTTTTATGATGTTTAACATAGCTCGAAAAAGAGATAAAAAAATGCTATGGGGTCAAAATTCATTTTAAGATCATGCACGTCAAAATTCACCGTATCAGCTATAAACCTGCTCAAAGAACCACCAAACGAATTAAAAATACGTGTTTTAATAGTAAAAATGGGTAAACACTATTGTCAATTCATTAAATATGCATAAAATAATAAAAAAGACTATTAAAATAAGAATTAACCAAGTCATTTACCATTTCACATTTACCATTAAGTTTTTAGTGTTTTGAGCCAGTTTTACCCTCGAACTTCAGTAGTTGATTGCGACAGATTCTTTGGACCATTTCTCATGCCTTCCAGACCACGTAAGAGATCTAACCTTTCTCTTTCTATTGGTTGCATTCTTTTTCAGCTTCATGCAAAAAAAAATAGGGTTTTGGGGCTCATAGGGTAAATATACAATGCCCTAGGACCAACACATCCTTGGATGTCGAAAAGTGCGTTGCAGAGGAGTTGGAATGTGGCTCTGGTGCTTTGCAATGCTCTATCTAAGGAACAAGGGTGCATTGGGCACAATTCATAAATTTTCATTGTGTTTTGTGCCCAAAATTTCTCCAGTTTTTTGCATGGAATGGATCCTAACTAAGCTTATGGTTTGATTTCAGGCTTTGGCTGGATCAGAATGTCAATTACATGGTGAGAAATAGAACATGAGGAATAGGATATGGTTTCCCTAAATGATCCTGGCACTGTGAGAGCCCTCAAAGACTGTGGGTTTCTCAAGTACTTTAGATTGTCAGGGATGAGGCAACATCTGGAACTATTGCAGTTCTTTATTCGCTCATGGGACCCAACACAATAGGCATTTCACATTAGGGACAAAGTTCTCCCAATATTGGTTGATGACATTTACTTTCTGACAGGTTTGTCGAGATGTGGTGCCCACATTTCCCTTGCAGATTTCGTCCGTGGACGTGAGACAATGAAGGACTACATTCGACAGTTTTGTCAGCCAGGTACAGAGCCTAGAAAATATGGAAAGATAAACATCAGATATGTATGTGATATGCCTTTGCGAACGATCCAATCAACTATATCGAAAATTTAGCTGGCAACGTGGCACTTCATCACTGACAGATCATACATGCAGTATATGCTTGAGTGTCTAGAGCTGACCATGTTCAACCGGGCTAAAGAAATACTCCTTCAGATGAAATAACAACTGACCAAAGTGAAAAGCGACAAGACGAAGAATTTCAGCTATGGATTGATCTTGATCACTTTCATTTTGGAGCGAGTTCCATTAATGCAGCCACAACATGTGGCACTGGGTTTAGCTGGTCCTAGAGATCCACGGATGTAGCGGTGGGTAGAGATGATGGCTAGACATGTTGGTCAGTCATCGATCTCATTTTCCACTGCATTTTTTACTTGGCTCTGACGACAACATATCGGCATAGAGGAGCATCCATATGCAAGGATGGATTTTCGTGGAGACCCATATTTGATTTTACCAGTCGACACTCAATGGGGTGCTATAGGTAAATTGTTTTGACCATGTTTTTATTTTTATTTTTTGGGTTTTTTACATATTTTGTGTTTTTGATGTTTCAAAGACTAAAATAAAATGTTTTATGTATGCAGATGTGGGTACTGTTCGACCAGTGGCTTGTGCACAGTAGGCAGGTGAACCATCAAAGAGGATTGTCGGGAGAGCAGTCCTTTGAGATTTGGATTTGGTCGAGACTTTGGCTGAGTTATAGCAGCATGTAGAGTGGTTGACTCTTGGGATACTAGATCTCTGGATCGAGGAGTTACCGATGAGGCTGCAGTGCCGTACTATTGGTGTGCCTAGCTGTTCGATGAGGCTATTGCGCATGATAGCACAAGTAGTGACCTGATATCATTAGCACCATTAGATCTACTTGGGATATGCTATGCCTGTATACATTTTGAGGTCATGTGACCAACCTGTCTTGGACACAGTTTTTGTAAAAAACTCGATTATATATCTATTTTACTTTCAATTTTTTCCTATGATTATGTGCAATCCTATTCAATTGTGTGATGTGAATTGAAAATCTATATTTACATATGTTACGAATGTCTATTTAACACATAATTCACTAAAGAATTAGTTAAAGTGTTAAATTTTATGGAAATGTGTTGATATTGGATTTAATCAAAATGTCTTTCCAAAAGATGAACTCTAAGGAACATGCGATGAATAGCTGGATTTCAGACAATATAAACACTAGTAAGTTGTAGTACGACAAGTTATGAGTCTAGCATGACGATGATGCGGTGAATGCCAAGTGAAATGGCATCAGAGAGGAGTTCGATCAATGCACTATACTCAACGATATTGTTGGTGGATCGACTGATACAAATCCCTTGGAAACAAACTAACTCGCCACTTGGCGAGAAAATGGCCCATGTTGCAGAGGATAGATTTTGCGTACTATGACTAGCACCATCAGAATAACCAACAAATGGTTCTAAATATTCTGACATCTACATCAAAATGCAAAGAGGATTACTAACCACATGAAAAAATCTCGAAATAAACACTGTGACACACACGCAATCAAAGCATATATACATTATCATACATTGTTTACTACGGAGAATCAGGCATATTAACGTTTAAGATACAAACTATTCCGAGGTGGTGACAATGGAATCCCATAATAATCTACCAACTCATAGGCACCCTTAGCCAAAATACGCTTGACAATATAGGGGCCATGCCATAATGGTTCAAATTTTCCTACTCCTATCTTATCAGCTTCCTGATCATAAAGTAAGACCAGGTTTCCTTCTGAGAAGGTGTGGGGCTTGGCATTGCAGTCATATTGCGCCTTGATTCATCCCTTACGTGCTTTGTTGGCCAATGCAGCTTCACAACGCATTTCATCTAGATGGATGAGATCTAAAAGACGTGCCTCTTCATCAGAATTGTTAGGTAGCAGGTCAATCGCGAGTTTCAACGATGGAATTTCACATTGAATCGATAAGATAGATTCCAGACCGTAAATAACTGAGGGAGTAAATCCGGTTTCATTTCTCACCGAGGTTCGATAAGCCCACCAAGCCGAGTATAGGATTAAATGCCAGTTTCTTTTATGAACCCCAATCATTCGTTGAAGCATACACTTAAGAATTTTTGTTGATAGCTTCAACTTGTCCATTAGCTTGCGGATAATAAGGGGTAGAACTATCATGCGACAGTCCTAACTTGGTAGTCAACTCAGTCATCATGTGATTGCGAAAATGTTTTCCATGATCTGTGACTATGGCTTGCGGTACACCAAACCGTGTAACCACATGGTTAAAGAAAAATAATGCAACTGTCTTGCTTGTGTTGTTAAATGTAGGCATCCCCTCAGCCCACTTGGTAAAATAGTCGACGACGACAATGATATACCCATGCCCCCCGACCGAGCGAGTGTTACATGTCATGAAGTTAATACCCCATTTGGCAAATGGTCCAACAACGACGACAGGATGCATTGGTGCTGGCGGCATGCGAGTTTTACGATCAAATATCTGGCAAGCATGACAACTTTTGACCGCGAGAATGCAGTTGCGAAATATGGTAGGCCAGAAGTAACCAGCGGGGAGAATCTTCTGTGTGGTAGTAAAACCAGACAAATGTCCACCACAGGCACTAGCATGGCAATCATTTAAAACTTTATTGGCCTCCTCATGAGTGAGGCACCTACGTAAAATTGTATCGACACCATGACGTTAAAGTGTATTGCCGACGATCAGATAATCGTTGGCTTGGTATCGAATACGTCGCTGTTGCGAGTGCGAGAGGTATTGGGTTGGAAAGTTTCGTTCTGGAGATAGATGAGAAAATCTCCATACCACGGTTCAGATGACGTGATCAGAAACAAAGACTCATTCGGAATGGATGGTTCCTTTGTAGACTCGGTGCTACTCGAGAGAAGGTCGCAGATAAGCTCAGCGAAAACCAAAGACTTCTTTGACTTGGGTTTGATGAATTCCAAATCAAATTCCTACAAAATGACAATCCATTTTGAATATTTGTCCCCTAGTAGTTGACGTGACAAAATGTATGTCATAGGGTTGCAATCCGAAATGACAATGGTCTTCCGGAGCAGGATAGAGTGGCAAAATATTTGTACTGCTTGAATGGTTGCCAAAGCGAGCTTCTCAGCATAAGTGTACTTAACTTCCGTATCATTAAGATTACGACTCAAATAATAGATCAGATGTTCAATCCCATCTTCTTCCTGGACTAAAACCATAGCAATGGTTGTATCTGTAGCGGCGAGATACAGGAAATAATCATTCTAATAATTTGGGGGATACATTAATGATGCTCGGATCAGGGTGTCTTTAAGAACACCAAAGGAAGCTTACGCAACCTCATCACCATTTGACGACGAAAGAGGATTCCTGTAATCTTTACTTCGAGTAGACACCAAAACATCAAGTTTTGGGCTTAGTGGCGGATAGCATAAGCACTTGTGAACTAGAAGCAGGATCCGTAGCAACCATATCTGTTTCTGGGTTTGGAAAAGGATATGTCAACACTACAGATGCGACAAAAGTTTTGAGACTTTTGAGTGGTGAGGACAATCTCGTGTAAAATGCTCCTCATTACATATCAAACAAGGGTAACGAGCTTTCCGAGAAGAACCGGATGTATCAGATGATTTTGCCTGTAGGGGTGAATTTTGTTTCTTCTTATCTTTCCCTTTCTTCTTACTTTCAGGTTGCTTGTCACTTTTTCCCTTGTCAGATGACACAACATGTATTTCGGAAGAAGACGCTGGATCAAATGCAACAGGGGTTTGATTGGACCAGATGGTCGACTTGTTGGCTGAGTGCTAGCAGAACCAATCAAACCATCGCCGGCATGAATGTCCTTACCAGATGGAGAAGGAGGAACAGTAAAATTTGGTTGCGGTGCATTCAGAATCTTTTCATAGGGTGTGCCAAACTGAGTATAAATCAAATCCAGATATTGGGCACTAGCAATTACTTGCTCTTCAATGACAACACCGCCTTTGGCCATGTCCTCGGTGATAGATGGCAACAAGGAATTTATAAACCACTCAGATAAAAGCTGATCCAGAACAAAGGTTTTAACCATTCGATGACGATGACACTACTCATGAATGTGATCTGATATGTGAGTAGCAGTTGTCTGTTTAAAGCTAGTCAAAAGTTTCGTTCCAGTTTCATATCTGATGGGTAATTGGAAGTGGGCTAAAAAAGTAGTGGCTAAAGCTGTAAAGTTATCAAAAGAAGCTCGTGGTAATTCAATATACCACTTCGCAGCCAAACCAATGAGTGTTCGCTGGAAAAGACGGAGTCTAATAGAATCATCATTCAAGGAGTTTGATGAACACCATAAATGATAAGTCATAACGTGCGTAGACGGATCTTCTCCAGAGTTTCCATTGAAATTTGAAATATCAGAGGGTAATTTATGAGGAATCACCAACCACTAAGGTAAATAATGAATGGGATCATTAGTGAGCTGGTTTAAATTAGGTAACTCTAATGTTGCAACAAACGACAATTGTCGGTTTAGATCAGGTTGAGCGTAACCAAGATAAGATGGAATTGCTTGGGCAATAGGCCGTTGTGCACCAACATAAGGATTTTGCTGTTGGTATCCCTGCTAGGGGTAAGTTTGTTGACCAAACCCTTGATAGGCTTGTTGACCAGGACTTGGATAAGCTTGATATTGTTGGAATAGCTGTTGTGGCTGCCATGGGATTTGATAAAACTATTGTTGCCTGCCAGGGTAATTTGGACGAGGTTGTGAATAGACGGGACCAGTAGAAGCCTGTGACAAGAGTAAACTAGCCCGTGCTTGTGAAATTCCTGATACATATGGTTGTTGTAAACCAACCTGAGAAGACGAAGTCTGTAGACCCAAAACTTGAGGGTTAAGGGTTGAAGTACCTGCCTGAGTAGACTGAGCAACATCCAAGGAAGTAATAACAAACGTAGTAGGTATGGATGAAACAGGTTGAACTGGTTGATATTGATACACAATCATTTGCAGTTGAACAGGCAAGGTAGGCTACCATTGACAAACAGGCATTCCAGCATAAGATTGACCTAAAAACGAAGGAGTATTGCCATATGGCGTAAACATCTGTTGCTCCCCAGCATATGGAGTATAAGGATATTGCACATACTGCCTTTCATATGATGGGAGTCCAACAGAAACTGGATAAGATGGACGATAATTTGATGGACCAGCTTGATATCGAGCTGATGATGTCAATAAAGGATCAGGCCGTTTAGTACTTGTAAGAGAGGAACTAGATAAAATTCCACATGATGACATGGGCAAAGTCCATGGACTAGAGGAGACACTAGAGTAGGTTTCATTTAAACCTTGGTAACCTAGTGGGATGGACGAACCATCATAAAGATGGGACTCGGGTGTCGTAGAGAACATCGAAGAAGAAGCAACAATAGATGTTGTCGCAGTTGTAACAGATGGTACAGTCTGGGATGCTCTCTCAACCATGGTTAAATAACCCAATAAATACTCTAAAGAATCTACGGGAACTTGAGACTGAGCAGGATCAACAGGAGCATAGTAGGTCAAACGAGGAAAATATGGATAAAGATGAAGCCCCGACCCAAAATGAGTTGGAGTTGAAGGGGTTATCTCTTCCTGAAGTTCTTCCTCAATAAAAATCAAACCAAGTGGAAGTACTTCGCCGTTAGGCCTGAGATAAATTTTAGGCGGTAAGCTCTGCTGTAAAGAGGAAGACTCAATAGTTACAGATGACTGAGGATAAGCCGGTTGGTCGCCTTCCGGCACGGGAACAACTTCTTGTTGTTCAACTTTGGATGTTTTGGTAAAAGAACAATAGGTTCCGAATCGACTTCCGGTTGAACAAATTAGGGTTCTGGATTTACCGTTTCACTGGATTGAATTTCAGTGCCCTCAGGAACTGTGAGGGTTCCGTCTCGACAGTGGCAGATAAACCAGGATTGGTAGAAATGACTTGAGACTCGATACTCAAGGGATTAGTTGATTCTGGTAAATTAGATGACGATGTAGCATCGAAGGTTCTAGAGGTATGGGACTTAGTAGGACGAGCTTGCCTTCGTCTACTAGGTGTAGCTTCTGGCGGTAAAGGTGGTTTATTTGCTGTCCTATGCGAACGACGAGGAAAGGGTTGATCTTCTTCCACGATCATTGATTGATTTTAATACAAAAACAAATAAACAAAAAGAGGGTAATGCTAGTCAAAAGGATTACCAAGCAACTGTGAACTGCAATATATTGCCCCAGTAAACCAAGGACTTATGTACGTGCAGGCAATCTCCCTGAATGCTGTGTTCGTTGTATCACAGTGTACAAGGCGACTGACTCGGTTACCTATGGATGGTAAGCAACCTAATGTTGTCCTCTCGAATATACTTGATGGTACGTGGAGGCCCAATCTGTATTGGCGCTGTCTAATGCGAAACCGCACAGTGAGAGCATCCCCTTATACTTTTCGTACTAGAACACCGCCCAATATACTCAAGGTACGTGGACGAGCTTCGATATACTTACGTATGTGGAATGAGCTATCACACTCGGAATGTATCGCAGACAATTAACGACAGTTGCTATGTTTTACGATGCCAGAAGATGTCTCTAGCCTAGACCTCTAAATGTTATCGTTAAGTGACAATGCTCCCTTAAGTTAATTGAGATAAATTTTAAGTTGATCTTGCTGATAAGTTTGTCTTTCAGGTTCACCGCATGATGTATTTGACATTCCTAGAATGCAATAAAGATGATAAGCATTCGTTTCGATTCAATTTCGACAATGAAAACCTTAGCTGCAAGGGATAGAGCAATCAGATTGTAAGCAATCAACAATGAGCACATCTAAATGCAAATTCTGTAACTATTCTTATGCAACGCTCACAAACCCTATATGCAAATGCATGTTTTTTTTTTTATATTTCTTTTAAGTGTGAATGAACGAAAAAGAAACTATGATGCACAAACAATCAATCAATACTTTCCAGAGAAAGGAAGACTTAAACGACAATTCCTTTTTCGAAAATAAAGAACTGATCAAATGTAAACTTAAAACTTTGGAGCTATTTCGACAATGACAAAGAAAACAAAAAGAAACATTGAACAAACAAACATCCAAAGTGAGGCAAGATAGTAGAAGCAATCTGGTCTCTAGAGGCAATCCTGAAAACTCAACAAACAAGACACTGAAATGGATGGAAAAAAACAAAAATATGATGAAATTTGGTTGGTCACAGGAGCAACGCACCCCTGAGTGGGAGACAGTGCGTTGCAGAGCACTGTCTCTAAGCCAACAATGTTATGCAGAGCACTGTGTCAAGACCAACAGTGCGTTGGTGCCAAAGGAAACTAAAAAATAGGTAAGCAAACACACTTCTTTTACCAAAACACATTCAAATGACTGAAATAAAGCAAGTAAAGTCTACTAGAGGCTGAAAAACAAGGATAAAACCTCCGGGATGATCGGTCGATCCCCAGTGTGGTCGCCAATTTGTTTTACGGAAATCAAACCTACGGATAGATTTGTTTCTCTAAGTGTGGTGGTCGCACTTAGAACAACAGATGAAAGACACTTGACCTTTTCGTTAAGATTAATAGATAAGAGAAGAATACATACTTGTGATCTTTCACTATTCCTCGTCTCCCTTTTGTCACTTCTGTCGTTCTCAATCGAATTGAACTCGCTTGATTGGTACCTGCAATGGCTAACGTAAGACAAAAAACGACATAAAGGCATATGATCTATTCATCTTAATCAAACTGAATTGATTGCATTTGAAAATACACATATAACAACATAAACACATGTATTAGGAAAGGAACAAATCTCTTTATTATGGAATAGAAGGTGAAGTTACAACCAGTTGGATCGATTCGATGTCAACTCGCTCTAGCTTCAGTCCTATCCTCATCACATCAGCAACTTCACTCCAGCAGCATAACATTACATGCAAGCAATACCTCGAAGAGCTGTGATCTTACCAGCATAACTCTATTAATTCAAATTCTTGCTCTCTTGTGCACAATGATCAGTGCTCAATTTATAGGAAATGAAGGTGGTTTAGCATTAATTGGTGATTGAATGGCTTTTCAAAAAATGGATGAAGAGGTTTCGTTGTGCAATGGGATAGGAGAATAAGTGGTTTAATGGCTCCATGGTGTTCATATTCAAAGTTATCAGATAGTATAATAGCTAGAAAAACTTTTAGAAGCCACTAGAAAGTGGGAAGATTCCCGAAATCCTTTGAAAAATTCCCTCCCAGTCAACCAACGCACTGTCAAGTGTGTCTAGATTCTTTGTAATGCTGCATTGCATGGGAGTAAGTGATTTGCAAAGCACTTACTACAATCTAGGGGTGCGTTGTTGGCTCAATGGATCATTTCAACTGGACTTCAAGTAGTGAAACTTTCATGGATAAAAACCAACAATAGGATGAATTGTTTAAGGCAAGTAGCAACTGATTTAGAGTATGATAGACCCTAATTTTTATGATCTAATTTTCAGGAGTGATGCCCAAAATGACTTGTAACAGGTTACATGTCATGAAGTCAATTCCCCATTTGGAGAAAGGTCCAATGGAAATAACTGGATGCATAGGAGTGGGTGGATAACGAGATTTATTATTAAAAATCTCGCATGCTTGACATTTATGGACTACGAGAATACAATCTCAAAACATGGTCAGCCAGAAATAACCAGCACGCAAAATATTTTGGGCAGTACCATAACCATACATGTGTTCACCACATGATATAGCATGAAATTCATTCAAGTATTTATCAACCTCCTCATGAGTAAGACAACATCAAAATTTTGAATGAACACCACGACGATAAAGGGTGTCACCAATTATGATGTATTGGCAAGCCTGGTATCAATTTCGAAACTAATCAAAATGAGTTGTATGAGGCTGGAAAATTTGGGTCTAGAGAGAAATTATGATATATCCATACCAGGGATCAGAAGAATCAATCAGAGACAATGTTTCATCTGGAATAAAATAATCAGTTGTTGATTATGATACAGAAGAGGGAAGGTCGCAAACCCGTTCAACAAAGACTAAATATTTTTTTGATTTGGATTTGATGAATTCCAAATAAAAATCTTGGAGGTGTTGACAGTGTTGGACCCACCAACATTCATGGGGTATCGCCGATATGAATTCCCAATTATACCTCACACTGTTTGGTGTAGGAGCCCCATCCGGAATATGGCATAGTTGCCGAAGCAATGGGTTTAATGATGTTCCTTGGCTGCAGAACACATATAGTGGTTCATATGTAACTTTGTTGGGAACTGTTAGGGTCCTATAAATATAGGATTCATAATTTTGATTTGACTCTGTTAAATTCTTGAAATTTTGTACATACCTTTGCTTTCTGCAAATGTATTCCCAAATTAAAAAATGAAAAGAGGGTATGTCCTAAAAGAACAATCAAAGTACAAAAAGAAATAAAGATCAAAAGAATATTAAATATGAACCCCATAAAAAATAGATCATGAAAGTGTTGCAAGTTTAAATGCCACTACTATTTACTTTTCATTACAAATAAATGATTATGTGCAACTTGTTCAAAATTCCATAACCCATGATGAGTTAAATAGTTTAATATTAACTTTTTCATGCTTAAATTTCATGTTTATAGATAGAGAATAAAGATTTTGTCAAATAGTTTAAACTTGACAAATCAGTAGATAGTTACAGAATAAATGAGGAGCTCAAAAGTTTAATCTGAGCCCTCAGATGAAATAACGTTAGAATTAGATAGTTTCCTGCTTTAAAAATAAAAATGGATTTAGGGTTGCAAGCTCAAATGCACCCATGAAAATGAAGTAAAAAATGTTAGAATAATGATGGGTAGGTAGAAAGCAGTTGCACAAGGCATGAAATAAACTTCATCTGGAAAAATTACTAATTTCCCTCCCCTCAAAGCATTCTAGTATTAAGAACCTTTAGTTATAAAGGCTCAGAGCATTTCTCTAAATTTTAGTGGGACCGGACCCATGGCTTTATGATTGATTGGTACTAAAATATGGGAATACCCTTCATAAAAAAACCCTTCCCCTTCATAAGAAGCCCTTTTTCCCCTTCATCATTCATTTTACCCTAATAAAACCCCTTTTCCTAAACACAATTTACCTAGGAAAAGTAAAACCCCTTTGACTAATTCCCTTTTTATACAAAAAACACTCAAAAAACCCACATAAATGCTGTTAGCCTAAGTATATATGTTAAAGTGATGATATTTGGACATACAATGAAGAAATTCAATCTAAAAGTCATATTTTACACTATACTTAGTCTATTTTTTCCTTCATGCTCATTCATTTCATATTAACACTAATATAATGTATTAACTCCCTATTTACCCTTTAGCCCGTATTAATATAATTCCCGCATATATTAAATACCCCAACCCATATTTTTAACTATAACCTATAGTTTCATTCTGCACATGTTCTACATGTCGGACCCACTATACATTATACCCACAATCCTTTGTAAATAAACATAACCCAATTGTGTATTAAACATTAAATTAATACATAGTTAATACCCCACATCATTAAAAATACCCAAGCCCCACACCTTATTGACCAGCAACTTCATCATATAGTCTGCACCGTCCGATATTTACCCTACAGATCTGACGACTAAGATATCATTTCACACATTTCAATGCGCAATGTTTAATCGACCCCGACCCTTGTGAAAAAGATTGTTTTCTTTCTTTCTCTCCCCTCCACGTGTCCTTTCCCATTCAATTGCATCACCCAAACAAATCCCGCTTACCACCTTATATCCATGCGAAAACCACTGGCAGTTTTTTCTTTCCTGTGTGCCAAACCATCCGTTTATTTGACAAGACCGCCATTAAATTCATTTTAATGTTAAATAAAAAACAAATAAACCTGCCCGCCTGCACCATTTTTCTGCCATTTCAGTTAGAATTTGTGCACATAAAAAGATGTTAACCCAAAAATAACACTACCAACTCTAGTTTAAGCCTAAATTGGAATAAACTCACCAAATTTATGCTAAGAACCTCAGAAAACCTCCGCTGTCCCAGAGAAACCCTTATTGCAGACCTTTGTTTCATTAACAATTTGTTTGATTTTTGCAGGTTATTCTCAGAATATGAAATTGTGTCAACAGTTTCAATACTAGTTGAAAAATTTTTTTGCTCCAAATTCTCAGATTTTAAATCAAAAAACTTCATTGAACAAATAGTTTGTATACAAATAAAGGATTAAATCAAAATCAGAGAGATATCAGAGAGATAAAATTGCACAGTGAAGGGTAAAAGTGAAAAGGTGACAGAGCAGTCAAGGTAAAACAATAAAAGTAAAATATGGAGGCAGTGAATGGTAAATAGAGATGGAAACACTTTCACCAACAACAATTAATTTTATCCGAAGTAAAAGTCAAAACAGTTAAAAGAACAATAAGGTTAAAAGATGAAAACAGAGCAAGAAGGGACATTTTCCAGAAATTTCCTGTTTAAGTCATAGTTTTGAAGAAACTATTGTGGCCAATCAAAGATGAATTTTTCAAAACTGAAGGATTTTTATGTTCCTAAGATGTCCACCTACACAAACCTCTCTTACTTTTCTAATAGTCATTATGGTTTTGGAAATATTAAGCAATATTTGAAAGCACTTTTTACAGAAAATTCTTATTTAGTCATTATTTTGCAGAGAATATTATGGCCAATCAGAAATGAATCTTACAAAATTGGAGGATTTTTTTGTTACTATGAGACCCATCTACAAAAACCTATCTCACGTTATGCACAAATATTACAGAATGATAGATACATGCACATATTCACAGCCTAATTTTCAGATTGTGCAAAATCTAGTTTTAGACATATTTTTACAGAGCCTATTGTGAACAACTGAAAATGAATTTTGGTAAAATGAGTGAGGTTTCTCTCAGTAACATGTTTTTCTGCAAAAACCTCTTTCACTTTTTACATATATATTTCTCATTGAGATATAAAAATGTATCATTGGACCCCAACTTTGCAGAATTTCTGGAGCAAAATGCACAAAGGAAGGAGATAGTTAGTGACTTGGAAGCCTCATCATCAACTAAGAGTTAATATCAAATTCGAATTTCTCTTCTTTATCACCACCAATCCATAAGTATAATGCCAAATAGATTCATTGGTTTTGAGTGTCTTTTATTCAAGTTCTATTTATGTAATACAGTTTGAGATATTTGTAAACCAATCTTGATATTTTTTCAAGATATTTTAGTTTAGAATTTGTATAAATACTTCACTCTTTGAAGTATTATTGTGGAATAAATGGTCGAAGATTTATATTGTCAATATTTTTGTACTTGAAGGCTTTGTGTTGCAAGTTCGAGTAGAAGTCTGGATCAAATCATCTAGCATCATATTTTATGATTCATTTGATGAGCCATTGAAGTGAAGTACTTTCTACTCTCTTTGTTTATCTTCTTATGTTTACATGCATCCATATATGTGTTCCGAATTTGAATGATAAATTAGGAGTATTATTACAGGATTTGTTAAAAGCACCCTGTCTTTAAATGTTCATCATTTCTATGTTTTCAGTTGATTTCCATAATAGGGAACCCTTAATTTTTCCCTCTTTCGAATGACCTATGTCTACTCTTTATTTATCCGGATCAAAGAGCCCTTCATTGCTCTTTATCCCGATCAAACCACTTCAACAAATCAGCCTTCCAAGATCTTCAATGACTTGTCTATCTTGCCCTGAAAATATTTGACTTTTTTACCTTGATACTAGTTCTGTCTGCTTGACTTTTGACTCCTTAGCCCAATGGACAAATAGATCTATCACTATCCATCTCACTAAGTGATTTGTTCTCACCAAACCAAACCAAACCAAATAAAACCAATTTTCACAATCATAACTAGCCTAATATATTATAATCAAAACAAAGTTAAATCTTCAAGAGAGATCCCTCTCTAAACCCTAGGAAGGATAGATCCTAGAGTTTAAAATTTGGTCTGTGGTTACCTCGGTGAGTTCTTTCTATAACCTTGAGAAATTACTAAGTGATAACAAGAACAAGTGTGTGAATTTTCCGAGGGTAAAGTGTATTGCATGAAAGGTTCTAACACAAGGAGGGTAAAATGAGTGAGCCCCTTGGAAGCCTGTGATAGTATGAATCTTGAAAGGAACACACAAGCATAAAAACATCACAAGTTATCATGAAAAATAGTTCACAAGTTAACCATGACGATAATATCCAACAACAGGAATTAAACAAGATTCATACTAATTAAAAAAAATAGTTCATATGCATTAGTGTAAGTTAAACATCATACATTTCAAAAATAAAATAATAGTCCTACTATATCCACAACATATGCATGAAAACATGCTAGATTTGATATTTTATTAAGTGAAAGTTCCAAGCATACATATACCATTGACAAACCACTAGCCCCAATAGTGTAACATGAATTCTACACCCACTCCTCCAAAGCAATATACTCCCTATTTGTTATGTAGAAGCCAAGGTTCTCAACAAACTCCCAAGCTCCTGATTGTAAAAAAAATTCCTAGCCAAATGCTTGGATCCCAAAATGCCTCTTACATGAGTTATGAGGACATATTTATAACAAGGGGGGTGAATCTTCATCTCCCTTGTGACTCTTGGACTCCCCTCATGACTCTTCAAATTATTTACAAGATGACTCTTCATTTAATTACAACATGACTCTTCATATTCCACATTTGACACTTGGAATTCCACTTACAAATTAATTAAAAAATATTATTACAATAAACTTGTACCCATTTAATACAAAATTAGGTAGAGCCAACTAGAAAACATAATAAGAAAAAATTAATTAAGCTTGAGTTTGGGGAAACTCCAGCTCAACAAATTCCAATTGATGTTTCTCCTTCACATAACGGTGCCAATATTTGTACAGCACAATGACATCCCAAAACTGTGTGATGGTGTCAAGCAAGAAGTAGATTCTAGCCTCCATGGCATATGGGTACACTTATTTGGAGCCGGTATGAGTTTCCTTCTTGAGTATGAGAAACATTTTGTTGATTTGGATAGGTCCACCAATGTACTTTTGCATAGTCTTTTTTTTTCTTCAAGATCCTCCTTGGTAGTGATCTGTCTAAATTGATCCAAGTATTCCTTGATCTCCTTCTGACCTGATTCCTAGATTTAGATTCAGTGAGTGAGAAAAATGATGGAATCTTGTGAGATTTGACCATAAAATCTATGCTATTATACAATCGTGCATATAAGGCCTAAATTTTGGCAATGAACGAGGCAAGCTATCTGTTAATATGGATGAGAATCTGAACCTTTGCTTTCTCCAACTCTGCTTGTTGCATTATTTTGTTTCACAAATCAAGCGGTGCCCTGTTGTAGTGCATTTACCATTCATGCATGATAACGATATCCATTTGTATAGCCTTAAGAGTTTCAGAAAATATTTACACTTTTTCTACAAGCCATGCAAGTGGAAAACTGCCTTATGTACTCGGAAATCTCCTCATAAATATTTTGTATTGTATCTCCCAATGTTGATACTTCTCCAAGTATGGCTGCCTTTAGTTATTCTAGATAAAATTGTGTGGGATATGCGTTCTAAAGTTTTGCTTGAAGCTATTCTATTTCTTGTCTTGCAACCTTATCGACTATCAGACATTCTGTATTTGACTTTGTTGCACCTGCGAATGAAAATTTTGTTGCGGCAATTGCATTTGGATTTCTGCTGGTGTTCGTCACAATCACCCTTTATTTAATAAATGTAGGAGAAGAGAGATCATATGCAAAATGTTTCCTCCTTGCTTGTACAATATTTTTCTGCAGCTCGTCATAAGTCATATTGTACGTATCCATCACTGGACCATCATCAAGAGGAACGATTTTTTTTCCTCGCTTGGAACTTTCTCTACTACTGGAGGGGAAGGAGATTGAATCGTGACCTAGTGAGTGCTCGACATGAAATCAACATCTTAATTATGCCACTTCGGTTCCACCTCTATGTCTTGAATCTCAATTACATCCTCAATCTCTTAAGGGAGCTCCTTGTCCTACATCTATTTTCTCTCCTCCTTTAATTACTGATTCTGCTCTTTCTCTTCAACTTGTTTATGTGCTGCTTCTTATTCTTATGTTCTTCACCTCTCTTCTCCTTCCTACTTCTTCTTCTCTTCTTCTTCCATCCTCCTCTACACTTGTTCTTCCCTATTCTTTTTCTCTGCTTCATGTATCCTTTTTTTCCTCCTATTCTCTACCTCTATAGATGCTTTCATAATTACTATATTTTCTTTCATCTTGCAACTTTGTTCTCCCCCTAGGCTATATGAAACCTCCCTCTTACCCTTTTCATGCATTGGGTTGTGCTCTTCTTCTGATACCACCTTTGGATTAACCTCCTTCGACGAAGTAATCTACAATATTCATGAAAACCTGACTGGGTCGTTGGACTTGGAGGCATTATAGGAGTGCTTCCACTCTTCCTCCTTAGGCCTATAGAATGTCTTGCTTAACCACTAGAAATTAATCCTCACATGGTGGTCTCTAAAAATATCTTGAGGATCATAGGTATTGAATTCCAAACTACCAAAAGAAAATTTCTCTATGGCCTTGCCTTTCGTGTCTTCTACTTTCAAGTTCTTGATCTCATATAGTCCAATTTGCTAAGGAAGAATAGGCCAAGGTGCTTTCATCTTCCTATGAAAATACGATAACAACCCTATGGAGAGATGATACACAACTTCTTGCATGACTAACTTATTTGTGGCATACATCGGTAATAGATGCAGAGACTTCTATCCGCCAAACATTCGAAGGAAAGTGCCACAGGGCAAGAAAAAAAAAGTTGCTATCTTCGACACTCCTTCTATTGCCCCAAGTGACATGCAAGGTTGTTCTTCCTCAAATTTAAACTTATACAATGGAATGAGGAAGTGATCAGTCAACTTCTACATTACTCCTCTATTGTTGCACTCTAAAAGAAGCTTGCAATGAATGTGCACGATAAGCTCTCGTGGTGTCAAAGTCCAATTCATGCTAGGCAATGAATTGTGAGCTAATATTACATCTAGTAGATAACAGACATGTAAAATATGGATTTTTTTCGCTTGGTATGATTCAGGGCATTGGCTACATGTATATTCAGCTACCAGGCCAACAAGTCTGACCAGTTGAATGTTTTCCTTCATTCACAACCTGGTTCAGTAAGCATTCCCACCCTTAAGGAAAGGTCTCAGTGCTCTCCTGACCATAGATTCTACAAAATAAAACTATCAAGAGTTGATAGGCCCTCCTGAGAGAGTTTGTACTGTATGTGTTGGTGGGTATCTAATGAAACTTTGTTGGCTCTTTCACCCAACTTTTGACAATATCCTTCATGCTCAAGTATTTGATGGTCGCATAGAAGTAAGAATCCATGAGTGATCCCGCCTCCAGAAAATGATACATGAGATGATAATCTGGTGCCAAAAAAGAAGAAAGCCTTTTTCCGTTGGAACTATTGAGAGTCATAGTCTTTGGATATGTATGATACAATATTCAGTTGGCGAAGTCTGCACAGGGGAATGTTGGGAACCTGCATGCAACCTTATGTAATACCGATTGTTGAACATTGATATACAACTGTAAGTATTCCAGATCTTCTTTGAAGCTTCTTGCTAAGAATGCTTCATTCACCTTCTTCCATGTGATGAATGATTCATTCTCTATGAATAATTATCTGAGTAAACAGGCACATTTACTGGAATACTCTCAATTTCCTCCTCATTACTACACTCTGTGGTATCCTTTGAATCAGTTCTCTTGGGTGCCATGATTTTAGTGACTGATGAAGAGAAGTGCTCAACAAATGCAATACCTGTAGGAGGAAAAATCACTCATGGAAGACATAAATTCCCTTCAACAAAATAACTTTCCAGCAATATCAAGAAACACCCACATGAATTGACGAGGAAAATTTCACAATTCTGGAGGTGAAGGGAGAGAGATTGGCTTCCTGAACTGAAAATTGTGTATTATCAGTAGCCAGTGGTGGAGCTTAAGGGATGAATAGTTCAGAATGGGAAGACTACGGGCGATACTGCGTATTATGTAGTATTAGTGGCCAATGGATAGGGTTGAGCCTTGGAAATTTGTAATGCGTAGTTGGGCAAGCCAGGTATTA
This sequence comes from Pinus albicaulis, assembly GCA_034641835.2. Classification (NCBI taxonomy): domain Eukaryota; kingdom Viridiplantae; phylum Streptophyta; class Pinopsida; order Pinales; family Pinaceae; genus Pinus; species Pinus albicaulis. The sequence goes on along the minus strand of CM076570.1, from coordinate 994,193,253 downwards.
TGCATTGTGAAGTCTATAAGGCTAATAATCAATCTTGAGCCTTAGACTTGCATAATTCCCAACTAGAAAAGGTGGATGTTGGCCAAGGGATGAGCAGATCTGCCCAAAGAGAGTGTGGGAAACTCAAATATTTGATTGATTATGAAAATTAGAGTGAAAATATGACTAAGGATATATATATATATATATATATATATATATATATATATATATATATATATTAGTGTAAAAAAAGTGCAAAATATCAACATGCAAAAGTAAAAACAAACATGCATGGAGATTCATTGAAACGATGATCGCTAATAGGAAAAAAACAAGAAAATTGATGTGACACTTATAAAAGGTGAACGATGGACCGAACCAAAACTTGTAAAAGCTAACATAAGTTAAAATTCCATAAACCATGAAAATAAACAAGCAAAACAATAGTCGTAGAAGTGAAACGACAAAAAACGACAAAAAAAATTGGCAAAAGATGACAAAAGAAAAACTCACTCAAAAAAGCGTTTCAAACTCCATCTAAGGCTCCTTGATCTCCTCTGGAATGCTAGAGCTCCAAGATCAAATTTAAAAATGATATCTAGAGGCATCTATTATATAGATCAAGGCTATTTATGGTTTCTTATGCACATGCCTAAAATAAAGGAAAAATCAATACTTGGCGAAAAGTCTAAAAATAAAAATTGTGCCATCCTTTGGGAAACTAATATTGATTACCTATTTTCTAGGTATGCTTTTTGTTTTTTATAGAAACTTTCCATGCATACTAATAAGGAGGATTACGCAGTTCCCAAGGACTAGAAAACTTCTCAACTCGGTGCATTGTGTAGTTTCTGAGATCAGGGAAGGCTTTGCGTAGTTTTTGAGATTAGTGTTGGGATGCCATCAAGAACTATGTAGTTTCCAAGCTCAAGGCTTGGATGCCATTCTGAATTTTGTAGTTTTCATCATCAAGGTTGGCTTGCCCTTCCATATTTCACAGTTTCTTGAGGCAATACCAACAATGTTGCAAGGTCAAGGTAGAAGTATTTCCTGTGACCGAAAATGGTTATATCGAGATCAAAACACGTAAACACAAGCACAACATGAAAATAGAATTCTTGATCACAAGATTAATACATGATGATAGTGAAAGATAAGCTCCTATGGATAGAAGGGAGGCTCCAAAATCAAAGCATGGGAAAATTTTTGGAGCGTGTTTGTAGCAACTACAACAGGAGGATACCTATCCATTTCAAGTACTTCCCCCCCAGTAATTGACGTGAAATAATGTAAGTCATCATGTTGCAATAAAAAACTACAGTATTCTTCTGAAGTAGGATATAGTGGCGAAATATCTTGACATCTTGTACAACTTCCAAAGCTAACTTTTCAATGTGTGAATACTTGGCTTCAGTCTCAATCAAGTTTCAGCTCAAATAATATATGGGGTGTTCATCTCCTATGTCATCTTCTTATACCAAAACCATTGCGATTGTGGTAACTATTGTTGCTAAATAGAGGAAATATTCACGTTGATTGTTAGGGGGATATAAAAAATATGTGCAAGCTAACACATCTTTCAAAGCATCAAAATATTTTTGAGAAGTGTGATCCTAATGGAAGGGAACCCATTTTTTTAGTAGGTGAGTGAATCCTTGTATAAGTTCTGGTAGTTAGGAATGAATCTCCGTAGAAATTTAGCCTTCCCTTGAAGGCGTTGTAACTAAATGAGTGAAGAGAAAGTAGGCAAATCAACAATTTCCTGGACATTCATAATATCTATGTGAATCCCTTTTAATTTGGAGACGAAGAATCCTAGAAGTCAACCAGATTAGACACAAAATACACATTTGTGTGTGCTTAACATTACGTTATAATGTATACAATGTATGAAGATCGATCATAGATGCATTGGATGATCTACATGATGTTTAGTGTTGGAAGGAAAGTCTCCAAATCAGGTTTCACTATATGCTTGATATAATGGAAATCATAGCTCATTTTCCTTTGGAAATTTGCACCAATGTTCTTCAAACCAAAAGGAATTTTGTGATAGGAAAAAATACCCCATGTAAAAATGAAGGTCGTCTTATGCTGGTCCAATGGAAGTATGATGATCTTATTGTAACTGAACAATCCATCCACAAATGAAAAAATTCACTTTTGACATAATGTGTCAACTATTTGGTCGATAAAAGGGGTAGGGTAATTTTCCTTGAGACAAGCTCGATTGATATCCATATAATAAAAAAACACTCTAATCATACCCTATTTCTTCATAACGAGAAAAATATTTGAAACCAAATCGGTTAAAGGAACAGGATAAATAAAACCAAAAATAAAAAAAAATTTCAACTTCTGCTTTTATAAAAGCAACTTTCTTTAGGTGAACCATACACAAATGTTGTCGAATAGGTTTAGAATCCAGATAGGTTCTATTCTTGTGCACCACAATGTTGGATCTATGCCTGACATATCTTCATATTTCCAAGCAAATATGTCACGAAATTCTTGAAAAAGGTCCTTATAAATCTTAATCTCATCAGGAGAACAGGATGCTCCAATATGGACATTTTCAACAACTCCAGATTTGATAAAAATATCAAGGGGTATGGTCTCCTCAATATTTTCCAAATTATTCTTGGAATTACCTCATGAATATAGATATAACCCTGAAGTGACTCAGTAAAATTGGGTGAATAGAAACCTTCAATATTGTTCTCAAGGATTTTAAGTAAAGAGGATCAATGATGATTGTCGGCCCATGGAGTTTCATCTGGCATCGTGATCTCCATGGTGATTTCATCAATGGAAAATATATTATCGAAAGGGCCAGAATGTGAACTTAAATCTTGGGAATGATCAATCCAATTTAATAAGGCATCAATATCAATATTTTTTGAGCATGTTGAGTAAATAACTTTGTATTCTAGCTCAATGGGGTTGAGCGACATACGGTCGTCAAATGATTCAATTTTATAGGTGTGAGGAACTATCTAGGGATCAATTAGAATAGTATAAGACAAAATCATATGAATAGAGGAAACCATATTGGAAATTTCAGGAGGAGGGAACACGAACGTTCCCATTAAGAATGAATATTTGAGCAATCCTACCTCGACATGTTGATAAGGTTGTAGGGATTCAACTACAAGTGGAATACTCCCAATGACTTGGGATTCAATGAAAAAAAAGCAAGCTGATCTATGGCAACAATGCTCCTTGGTGAGGGAAAGCAATCATCCTAAAATAGGTTGAGACCACGACTTCCATGGAATAAACGCATGTTTTTCCTAGCAAGAGGTTATAATATAAAGGCTTGTCAATGACTTTGACCTCGACTAAGACTGTTTTTCCAACTAATTCTACTTGTAATGAATTCAAGATCCCATAAGGTTTAAATCCTTTCTCATCAAAAGCTTTAAGTGTTGATGGTGACTGATTAAGCTGTGGAGAATTGATGAATTTCCAACATGAAAGTGACATAATTCAAGTTGAATCATCTTCATCTATGATCGTCTAGTGGATATTTTTTCTTATGAAGATGACTTGAATCATGAATTCCATCTGGGGTGACCATTTAGGAATATGGTTCTCATAATTAAATACAACAAGATTTGAATTCGAAGGATCTACTCCTCCAATTGCTACTAATAATGAATTATTTTGGGCAGGACCTCTACAACACCTTGAGAGATAACATGACCGAAGGAGTCTAAGCGAGGTCCTCAACTATGTTGTAATTTTGTGCAGCTCTCGGGCGAGGGTTAAAAGGCGACTTAAGAATCTGATAGTCAAATCATTAGCTGGTCTCTCTATTTGGAGAGGACCAGAGGAAAGTGGATCATAATCCTTTCTAGTTGAAGGATTCATATTTCCATGCTTTGTATTCCTTCTAGCCACAAAGAAACCATTCTTGTTCCTAATAGGAGTCAACATCATAACATAGGAAGAGGAGGATGTAATTTTCACATCCTTAGTTGTCTGATGGTTTGGGAAAGGATCTTTCAAAATGACAGGTGCACTGGATGTAACTTTTAAAAATGTATTGATGTCTTCCCGATGTGGATAGTCTTTCGTGAAATTTTCATCATTACGAATAAGACATGGGTAATGAGGCTTTCAATTCTCATCAAGAGACTGATTCTTCTTTCCTTTACCCTTTTTCTTACTTCCAGGTTGATGATATTTTCCTTTATTGGATGGAACATTGTTTATCTCGGAAGTACTCAAGGAGCAAGATTGGGAGAGTTTTGAATGGTCACAGTGGGAGCAGATTTCGAATTAGTATAATTAGAAGGTTTTCTCGTTGATTATTGACCAATAGAACTAACCACACCATTATAAGCGTGTGATTATTTCGAAGGATCAGGTGGAATAGTATTTTGGGGTCATGGAGTGTTGGGTATATTTTCATAGAGCATGACAAATTGGGTATAAATCAAATCTATATATTGTGCACGAGAAATTACTTTCTATTTAGTAACAACGCCTCCTTTAGAAACATCCTCAGTTATAGATGGAACCAAATATTTCACAACCCATTCTACCAATAACTAGTGTGGAATGTAAGTTTTGACTAATTGACGTTGACACTTCCACTCATGTATATGATCTGATATGTGGGTGGAGTCAGAGTGTTTCAATGAGGTCAAAAATTTGGTTTTGGTTTCATAATAAATAGGCAATTGAAAATGGGTAAGAAACATTTTTTATAAGGCATTAAAGTTGTTGAATGAAGCGCGTGGAAATTCGACATGCCACTTAGCTTTCGTACCAATAAAATTTCTCTGGAAAATTTGTAAACGAATTGAGTCATCATTTAAGGAGTTAGAGGAACACCATAAATGATAGGTCATAACGTGAGTGCACAAGTCTTCTTGAGGAGTTTCTTTAAATTTTGGAATGTCACTCAATAATTTGGTAGGAATAACCGACCACCAATCAGAATTACAAATGGGATCATTCATTATCCAGGATAAATGTAGTAACTCAAGTGTTGCAACAAATGGGAAAATTTTATTAAATTCGGTATGTGGAGGTTAACCTTGTGGATAAAGGTTAATTAGGGGTGGAGGATATCCTCAGTATGACGGAATGGGTTGATCAACCAATATATGCATTCCAGGATAAGGAGGATTTTGGTAACTAGGATAACCGTAACCAAGTTCTTGAGTTCCATGAAAACCTTTATAAGGTTGGAATGGCTGATTTTGAATATGTTGGCCTTGATAAGGTATTTGTGATATAATAGTTTGACCAATAGGAATTTGTGCCTTGTAATGGTTTCCCAGATGGATTTTGTATCATTCCAATATTGGGTTGACTGGTGGGCACCTGTGACATTCCATGCATATTTTGGTTCACTTGCATCTGAGGTATGGACTAACAAAGAGGTGGAGTTTGTAATGCACCATGAATAGACTGGATAGATGGGATTTTAGAAATCCTAGATACCATTGGAGTAGTTTGTATTTGAGAGACAACCTGAATAGGTTGAATATTTTGAGGTGTAAATTGGGCAGGTTGAGGTATAGTTTGAACAAATTTACAAGCAGGAGTCTGAGGCATAGCCAGACCAGGCTAAACGGGTAACATGGGATGCCAAATACTTACAACATTCCTGGAAATGGAGGACCCATAGGAAGATGAATTGAATAGGTTGGAGCACCAACTTATAATATTTCATCGACAGATGGGAACATTCTTGTAAAAAATTTCCCCCTTGATGTAGGATAAGGAGTGTATGTAGATAACACCCCCGTAGGAGGAAGGTACCTAGTGTAGGATGGAGTAGGTTGTTGTAGGTGTTCAAGGACACTGAGAAATGGACCATATTTCACTCCAAAGGAGGTTAGGGTGAAATAGGTGGAATAGATTGTGAGGTACTCATCAAAGAGGGACCAGATGGTATTCTATATGAAGACGATAAAGGAGAATTCCATGAAATAGTCGATGCACTAGAAAAGGTTCTAGAAAATGACTGGTAGTTAGGTGGTACTGATGGACCACCATACAAATAAGTTTCCAGTGAAGTTACAAACATATAATTTGCTGCAACTTCGACCGACTTGCTCATGATAGTAGAAACAGGTTGAGAGATTGTCACTAAATCAACCATGGTTAAACTTCTCAAAGGCGTTTTCCAAGGGAAATTTAAAGGTGAATTAAAACAAGGAGTCTTGGGTGAAGGAGCTTGGACTTGAGTATGAGGGGTAAGAAAAGGATGATCTTGATAAAGAGGAGTCCGTATTAAATGGACAGGAGATGAATGTTGATACCCCTCTTGCGTAATTTCCTCAATACTTAAAATATTGGGTGGAATTTGTTCTCCGCTAGCACTAAAATTTACAAGTTGTGGTTGAGACAAAGTCAGAGGAAGAGAAGAATAAATCCCCGAAGTAGTTGGTTCAAGTATATGAGGTTCCTCAGGTTGTAAAGTATCTGAATATGGAAACTCAGGTTCAATAACCTCAAGATCTAATGTTTCAAGGGCTTGAGTTTCCACTGTGTCAGAATCACTAGTTGGTAAATATGTAATTTCAGGTTCAGTACTTATGGGAAGTGATGATTTTGTCTAATTAATTTAAAATGTGATTCCATAAGCAGTAGCTTCCGAAGTACTTGTTTTGGTAGTTTACATTTTATTATTCTTGCGATGACCAAGTGTTGCATCTGAGCGTAAAGGAGGAAATATTTTCATTCTACGTGAACGATGGGGTTGTTGAGGGTGTTCTTCCACGATGGATTAACCAATTTTAGAAATTAAAAACTCAAATAAATGACAAGGAGTAAGTAGGCAAAATGGTTTACCAAGTTACCATGAACTACAATATATCGTGTCTAGTACGAGCAAGGAATCTCCCCGAATGTTGTGTTCGATGTATCACAATAAACAAGGTGTCCAACTTGGTTATGTGAAAATTCCATTACTCGAAATCCTACTGCAACAGCTAATAATATTTATTCTATTTGTTAAGTTAATTAAACAAATTATTTGTAGTTTCCTATGGCAAATATCAAAACATATACACTGCAACCTTCACAAAATAAATATTTTGGAAGAAAAATTAACGTTGGAAGAATAGATGCATACACAAAAAATACACCGTTAATTTTGGACTAAGCCCTAGGAAAAACCCAACTCGAGAAAACCGGTGCAACAGCTGAGGGTTTGATTATTATATAGTAGTAAAACTAGTGAGACATTTTCTCACCTCCACAAGGGATTCGACATTGACCTTAGCTCAATTTGAGTTTCTCCTTGCTCTCTCTGCACAATCACTACCTCATCCTACACAATATTGCATCCCACAAGCTCAGAACTACTTATCCTCTTGCTATCTCTATAGCTGTTGTCTAGAAGACTGATCTCATTCACCTATGGACCCTCTCCCAGCTTCCGACTCAGAAAATCTCCTACTCCCCAACAAAAGCAGAATCACCCATTGAAGCTTTGCACTACCTCTCTGTGGCACTCACTCCTCTATGCAATGCACTCACTCGAACTAGAAAAACTTCCTCCTTCCTTACTATATCTACCCCTCTCTCACTGCTTCGAGCTCACTAGGTATCTCTCCAGCAACTGAATGATACTACTCTGGAAAGCGATCTGCTAGTGAAATCAAACTTTGCAAGTGTGTTCTCCAAGCCCCATCAAGTTTCTTCTTATAATCTTCCATTGAGACTTCAATTACCACTATTAAAACTTAATCGATGGACAATATTAACTAGAAATCGATCCAAGTATTTTTCTAGAAGATTCTCACCATGAATTAATTAATTAGTTTTAAGTAATCATATTTCCTAACTTTACTTAGGAAATATTAAAAAATGATTAATTATTTTAATTAAGTCGTCTCTATTTGGAATTTATAGAAACTATTTCTTGGTATTGGATAATACATGTTCTAACCTCTCTACCAAATCTCGAGGCTAGAACAAATCCGATGCTACAAAAATTAACACTCCCACTTAGCGAGGAATTTGTTCTAGTACTACAACTGCTACTAAAATACATTGCCTCTGCACCATCTCCTGTCACGCTATTGATGTCTTGCTATTGGTGCCCACCGAGTATTTCACAACTCTGATATGCACTACATCTATGTTGTTGTTGACCCTACTAAAATGTTGCTAACTACTGCATCTACACTGCAACTATGTTTTTTCTACTATTGCAACATCTGCAACTCCCTCTCATTTTATACTGTTGTAACTAGAACATCCCCAACTGCAGCATCTTCAACTGAGAACTATCCAACATATTGAACCAAATGTGGTCAGTATCATGCATCTGTCACCCGAGTCCTCACTGCTGCTAATATATGTATTTTCATTGAAGCCTCTACGCTACTGATGACTCTGCAAATGTGCCAATTGCACTGTTGCCAACTCTGCACTACATTTCCCAGTCTCTGATCGCTACTAGCTAGTGCATCTATCACTCTAACATATAATTGCATCAACTTCCACTATTCCATCCTACTACTACAAATTTGGGCTCCCGTAGCAAGGTATTTATTCAAGAGGTGGACCTTCTCAAGAATCATGCCCATATTGTAGCACTCTGGGGCTACAAAACCAAGCCACCCCACCTCACTCTTGGAGGGATGTCTTCTATCATGGAAAAATATTCCTTCAATCTAGAGGACATCCTATTAGTCTTCATGGATGCAGCCTCCTAGCCCTCCTTCTCCTCTTTTTTCTTCTTTTTGAGAGGACATTGAGAGTTGTAGTGAACTAGCTCTCCACATTTAAATCACTTGACCTTAGAAAGTTCCTTCTTCTTCCTGTATTTCTCCTATTGCCCCTTTGATGTGAGGGCCACATTCTCCTCCTCCTTCACTTGCTTCATCCCACTTTTTTTGTTGCTGCCACTGATGGTGCTCTTCACAAAATATCACCTCTTTTCCTCCTACTGCAAGTCAGCCCACATCTTTTCCCACTCTGGAAACTTGTCTCTGCCCAAGATACTGTAGACAAGGACCTGCCAGTCCTCGAAAACACTATTGAAAGCTAACCACACCAATTCTGTAGGTTGGGGTGTTGACCCTACAAATGACAGTTGATATTAGACCTCGTGAAGTCTGGTGTGGAAGGGATCACCTTCTACATACGGATACAACTCATCTTCTCCTCCAATGTACATCTTCCGCTACTTAGAAGATCCCTAATACAATGTGGTGAGTGTTGGGTCAATTTACTGTTGCAAATTAACGCAAGTATTTAATATCAATCCTGGTTGGTGAACTTAGAAGCATCCCCAAAGTATATGGGTTTCAATTACAGTCAAATTTAGAAGATGAACTATTGATGGTCAGTGAAATGCATATTACAAATATAAAAACTAACTTAATTAATTTCTAAACAATGGATTAAGATATATGAAATAATAATCAAGAGGCTCTATGTTCAGAAATCCCGATTGTCCTTAATTACTGGTTGCATTATATCATCAATACCATTGTGAAAACATGAAAGCAGGAAATCTAACACTAAACACTAGATTAAGATATATGAAATAATAATCGAGAGGCTCTATGTTCAGAGATCTTGGTTGTCCTTAATTACTGGTTTCATTATATCTTTAACACTATTGTGAAATCATGAAAGCAGTAAATCTAACACTAAACAATGGATTAAGATATATGAAATAATAATCAAGAGGATCTATGTTCAGAGATCCCAATTGTCCTTAATTACTAGTTGCATTATACCATCAATACCATTGTGAAAACATGAAAGCAAGAAATCTAACACTAAACAATGGATTAAGATATATGAAATAATAATCAAGAGGCTTTATGTTCAGAGATCCCGGTTGTCCTTAATTACTGGTTGCATTATATCATCAATACCATTGTGAAAACATGAAAGCAGGAAATAATAAATCTAAGTAAACTAATTCACAAATTACAATTATGAAAACTAAGAAGTGCACTTAGCTTGGTGTGCGGGGCCTTCCACCCTTGCCTTGCACACTGTAAGTAAAATCAGCTACCCAAAACTTCAAGCAATCAATCATCATGTAATAGCATCAAAATATGATAGAAAATATCCTCTATTATGTCTTCAAGTCTCAAAGATGATAATAATAAGTCATACAAGTTCCAATGTCAAAGCCTTCAAAGTGTGAGGCTTAAATAAATGAAATATCTAACAAACCGATCTAAAATATCTCAAGTAATCATAAATATCCATATCCTATCATATCAAGCGAATTCATCTACCATATCCATCATAATATGGCAAAATCCCATAAAATAAGAGTGTTGACCTAGTTTCCTGAGCCTTCTAGAAACATATCCAGCTCAAGCCCAAGTGTCTTGCACATGTGAAAACCATCATGTTATTACAGGAATTTCTGCTGCTGTCCAAAATTGCACTTAAATTCCAATTTTCACAAAAACATATAATAATTGAAAAACATAAATTAAATACTTGTATATGCATATTTAGGTCTATGTGAGGTGAATATGATGGTAAATAGATGGATAATTTAGCAAAATAAAATGTATTTATTAAGCAAAAAGAGATAAAAAACAAGGCCCAACATCTCCCCCAAACTGAAGTTCAAGCATGTCCTCATGCTTGCTGTTTCCTCTTTGACCTTCGGAGTCCTGTTGCTGATCCTATCCCTGATCCTATAACCTCATGCTATGCTGTGTGCAAAATAGAATCCATGTCCTTATCTTGTTCTTCTTTGTAGATGGAATTTTTTACTTTTTTCTTCTCATACTTAGCTTTCCAGGAGTTTTTCCCCTGAAGCCACTTGAAATCCTGTGTGTAGAGAAGATTGTTTTTGTTTTTCATCTTCTCCATCTCTTCACTAATCTTTTCATTCTCTTTAACCAAATTTTCATTGGTTAGTTTGTAATTTTCATTCTCTTCTTTCAAGTGTCTTTCCATGATTTTGCTTATTTCTAAGCTGTCAGTAAGTTCTTTAACTCTGAAAAGATTATGATCTTCCTCTTTTGAATCTTTAGAAACTGAAACAACTTCTACTTCATTATTCTCAAAGCAGGAATCTTTATCTAAAGCATCCTCATAGACTTGTTGTTTCAATATTTCAAGAATTTCAGTGGCCTGTTTTCTAATAGGAGAAGTTTCCAAGATTTGTATCTATGGTTCTACTGAATGTTTTCATTTTTGCCTCTTGGGAATAGTCACAAAAGATGTTTATTTTTCTAATACCATTTCCCCCTTGTTGTTTCTTTGATCTTGTAGATGGATAAAGAGATGTATGCATGATGTTTCTTGTTTCTTCTATGGGTTTAATTTTTTTTCCACAATTTGTTCTACAAACCCATTTTTTGCTAGGAAATCCTCCCAAACCATCCCTTTAATCTTCAATTGATGATCTACAAGAATTTTAATGAGTCCCTTGTGAATGAATTGAAATTCTTTTGGTTTGGCTCTGATTTAATGCTTTGTATCATTTTCATCAAACTCCTGTAGAAGAAATATGGAAAATTTATCCTTATGTCTCCCTTTATGTGTTGTAGTATCCGTACATGGTAAAGATGTACTACACTGAATCTAGTATCACAAGTAAAATATTTCTGAATTATTAACACCAATTCAGCCCATGGTTCATTAAACCATTCCCTTGGAATACCTTTTGATCTGTCAAAGGATCCTTTCCTATTTTTATCTAGGAAAAATGTCTAGCCTTTATCTCTATAATGCAAACCTTTATGATATAACTCTCCTGAAAATGATAAATCTAATGCTTCAGAGATATATTCAAGACTTAAAGAGATATGCATATTTCCCACCATGGTTTCATTATGTGTGAAGGTATTTACAAATTCTTTTGTCACTCTCTCATTATAGCCTTTGAATTTTTGTAAAAGCCCTATCAACCCTGACTGATAAAGTTTTTCCACAGTCTCCCTACTCCAATGTTCTATTTGAAATTCCTTTGGCTCTGCTCTGGGGCCATTTGTTCTAAAAACCATTTAATGTGACCATCTCTTGTCATTAATTTAATTTTGCAAATAAAAATTGAACACTGAGTGTAACTGTGGTAGTAGGCTTACCTTTTGCTTCACTGCTTTTGACAACCAACCAATTCTCGATCTCTCTTCTCTTGAAGAATATACTCTGACTGTAATTAAACAAAAATAATTTGATAGAAAAGGTTGCAAGAAAACATAATTTATGTTTCTAATGTGACACCTTCTATTAATTCTCCATTTTCTCTTAAAAATCAATCTCTGTTTTGCAAAAGAATTGGAAGGTATTCTCTTTAAAAATACTCTCTGTTTTGCAAAAGAATTGGACTGTGTGGGGAAAAATTCATTTTTTTTTACACACAGCAATATTTTCACTCCTTATTTCCTATAAAATTTTCCAAAACACTGCATCCAAATTTAATGTACATTTTTCAAAAGAAACTTGAATCATTTGCATCAAAAATTCATGGTAAACTGTCTTACTTCATTGCTCCTCAATTCTGTCTTTTGTCAAAAACATATCTATCTATCCTCCATTTGCTTCGTATGTTGTGTTCTAGATTTGTAGACTGAGTGTGTTTTTAAAACAATTCTATAACTGAACTAACAATTTTCTCATGCATTCGAATTGTAGTTCCACTTCTCTGTTTTTTTATTTAAATTAAAACACTGTGGAGGAGGATGTGTCGACCTTACCTTCTTCTATGCAATTTCTCTTTATGACTTTTCTCTGATCTTGTGGTTTTGTTCAGTTGAACTGGAGTTTTAAATCCATAACAAATCCATTAATCTCTTCTTTTTACAAAATTATTCAAAAGAAAATTTGTGATTGACTGATGGCAGAGTATTTTTAAAACTTGTCAACACGTTTTTAAATAGTTTGAATGTGGAATTTGTTACATGACAGACTTGCATATTGAAATAAATTCACTCCCTCTTTAACTCAGAGCTTGATTGATTGATACAATCCCTAAATTAATTAAAACAATTAGGTATTACCTCACTTCAGAGAATTCCGCTTTCTGTTGGATGGCACCGTTAATTTTTCCAGAATTATGGCCGTGAATACTTCTTATCACTCCGATTTTGTCTTGCTCACTATATATCTTAATTATTCTTCTACGTTTTCTCCTCTCGGCCTTCTCACAACTTATCTTTCCTTTACGTTTTTTTTTCACAGTGGTCACAAATACCAGGACGTGCTTGAATACACACTCCTTTTCCTCACTGAGCCTTCCAATAGCGATGATGGTGACAACCTTTTTCCAGTACCGTCTCCGAGTTTAAAAATGGCCGAAATGGCTTCCTACAGGAGCAAAAATGGTTTACAACAGAGATTAAATGGTTTAACGGAGACGGAAATGAGTTTGTTTTGTTTTACACATTGTTTTTTTTTTTTTTGAATCTTCTACCCATTCACTAACTCTTTGACCGTCCATACACGTCCCTCTCTTTGACTATCGTACATGTCCTTCAGCATCCCATTCATGTTTCACATTCATGGTATGTACATCTGATTACTTGTAATGTCATCGTGCTCCATCATTAACCTTCACCTCCATACTTTTCATTTCTCCACTCCTGTTATGCGCCATCATTCTTGCTGACTACATGCATCAGTATGGCATCATAACTTGTTTTGCATTTCATGCATGCCATCATTACCATTCATTCGTAGGTTGCATTCATTTATTTGTATTGTTTTTCATTGTTCATATACTTACATAATTGCGCTCACTATTTCATTTTGAATTGCATCGTATAGTTTTAAACTTTAGTATTGAACTTTTTTATTTTTAATTTTAAAAATTGACTAATGCAATACTCAAGTTTTTAAAATTAATCACTTATGGAGAATGCTAACCTTTGTTTTATGGTTTTTGTAGGTCTCTCAAAATTATTCTTATGGGTTCAACTTGCGATCTCTTGTTTATCATCCTTTTTATTAAGAAATACATAGGGTAAGATATGGGTAGTGATATGAAATATTTCAAATGGTAATATATGGATATGGTTAAATGATATGAAAAAGGTTATAAAATATGGGTAAGGAATATGAAATGTGGGTAATATTAGTGATGAAATGTAATGTAATGTAGGTAAAAGATGCATTAACTAGTAGTTAAATTAGTTTATCAATTCTAGACTATTTTTGAAAAATATGAAAATTTAAGAACAAAACTTTTTACTCACTGTACAGATGTACTCCCTTGTTGACGTTTGATGATGATTGTCATGTGTTTCTTTTTTATGACGGCTCTTGTTGACTTAATATAGACTTTATTTCTTCATACATCTGATTCGATTTAGAATTATTGGTCAGGTCCCTTTTTTGCAAGTTTACCCTTAAACATCTGCTATGATCTTCTCAAGTCCCTTCTGATATGTTAAATTTTTCAGGTCCCTCCTGGCAAAATTTCGCAACAATATTCAGATCCCTATTGACATATTTGAAATTTCCAGGTCCCTTTTTGGTGTAATTTCACAATGATGTTCCATAATTGAGAATTTTGTCTGTCGCATTCAGGTCCCATTCTGCACAAGTCAAATGATATACCAGGTCCCTTTATGATTGTAGTTCATATTCTGTCTTCAATTCAGCTGCTGAAAATTATTTTCATAGTTTTTTTATTTCACACCTTCCCCCAAACTGATATTCTGACTTGTCCTCAAGTTTGAAAAAATTGGAGGGTAAATCTGCAAAAGTGTAAGTAAGAGGAAAACAAAAATAGAATTCAAATTGGCCAAACAAGTTGGTTTTCCAATAGGAATTCGAGTTTGTATTGTGCCAGTTTCCTGGATTTTCACAACCAAACTTTTTATTTATTATTTATTATTTATTATTTATTATTATTATTATTATTATTATTATTATGGATTGTCTACTAGATTTTTGAAAAACATATTGCTATGTTTTCCCAATATTTCCATATCAGAATCCATGGAAATTTTTCTCAGAAAATCTTCTTTGTCTATAGGCTTATGATAAATTTTTAGCCTATGTCCATTTACCACAAATGATATAAATGATTCATAAATTGTTTTTATCTTGACTACTCCATTATCGAAGATTTATTCAATCTCATATGGCCAAAGCCAATGGGTTGTAAATTTGGCTTTGAAATATTTGAAATTGGAGTCGAACAAGAGTGCCCAATCTCCTTTCTGAAAGACTTTATTCTTGATAAATCGATCATGCCATTTAATCCGTTGTTCTTGGACTAGAGTAGTATGTTCAACTGCTTGTTGTCGAATCTCATCTAATTTGTTTAATTGCATAATCCTTTCTTGTTGTGTTTGTGACAATTCCATCCCTAACTCAGCTGCCAACTTTTATGTTTGTATTAGAAACTCAATTGGTAATAGAACTTCTTTTCCATATACTAATTGATATGGACTCAAACCAATAGTATTTTTCCAAGTTATTCTATATTCCCATAATGCATCATTCAATTTATCTGACCAATCGTTTATGTTCATGTTCAAATTTTTTGTCATAATATTTTCTAGAACTTTGTTTGTAGATTCCACTTGTCCATTTGCTTGAGGATGATATGGAGTGTATTTTCTGTGTTTGATTTGGAAAGTCTTCGTAATTTCATGAACAAGTTTGGATGTAAATTGTGCACCTTGGTCAGTCACTATTTGTCTAGGAAATCCATACCTGACAAATATTTCTTCATATAGAAAAGACATAATTGTTTCTTCTGTTGCACGTACTACTGCCTTGGCCTCCACCCATTTAGTCACATAATCTGTATATACAAGAATGTATTTCTTTCCAATGGATGGAGGATTGATTGGTCCCATGAAATCTAAAGCCCACTGTTCAAATGGTTCAACAAGTACTTGTGGCTTTAATGGCATTTGATCTGATGCCACTAGTTTACCAATTCTTTGGTAGCTGTCACATCTTTTGACATAATTTCTGGATTCCTTGAATATGGATCGCCAATAGTAGCCAAGCTTCAGCGCTTTGTATGCCGTCCTTTTATCTGCAAAATGGCCACCACAGGGTTCATCATGACAAGCTTTAAAATTTTCAATTATTTCATCCTCCCTTACACATTTTCCAATAATTAAATCAGAAACAGTGTAAAATATATCTCCATTGATCTAGCTATATCTGGCACTATCTATAATTATTCTTCATTTTTGTTTTCTTGTGTAATGATATGGTAAGATATGAGATGATAAATAATTAGCTATATCTGTGAACCAAGGGGTTTTGACATTTATAGCAAATAAATGTTCATCTGGAAAATTGTCTGATACAGGATTAGGATCACCAGGTAAATTTAATCTCGACAAAAAGTCAGCAACTTGGTTATCTTTTCCTAGTCGATCTTGCATAGTAATATTAAACTCTTGCATCAATAACATCCATCGATTTATTCTACTATTTGTAATGGATTTGTTCATTAAGTATTTTTTAGCAGATTGATCTGTATGAATATAAACTTGATAACCTGTTATATAATGTCGAAATTTATTTATTGCATGTACAACAACTAACATTTATTTCTCTGTCATAGTATAATTCAATTCTGCGGGTGTTAATTTTTTACTGATGAAATATATAGCATAATTGAATTGATTCTCTTTTTGTCCAAGTGATGCTCCAATAGATGTATCAGATGCATCTGTTGAAATGTGGAATGGAAAAGACCAATTGGGTCCTCGAAGAATGGGTTCAATTGATAAATTGTGTTTTAATTTTTCAAATGCATATTGACATTTATTAGTCCATTGGAATTCTACATCTTTTTAAAGTAACTTGAATAATGGTAAAGCTATTTTACTAAAATTTTGAATAAATCTCCTATAATAGCCTGCATAACCCAAGAAACTTCGAACCTCTTTTTGTGTTGTAGGTGGTGTTAAATCCACAATGACCTGAATTTTTGCCAGGTCCACCTTAATTCCTGAAGAAGAAACATGGTGTCCCAACACTATCCCCTCAGTTAACATCATAAATCATTTTTCATTACTGAGTGATAGGTTTGTCTCAATGCATATTTTTAATACTTTTTCAAGATTATTTAAACAATCATCATATGTTGTACCATACACGGTAAAATCATCCATGTAAACTTCCACACACTCATGAATCAAATCAGCAAAAATAGCAAGAACTACTCTTTGAAAGGTAGCAGGTGCATTACATAAACCGAAGGGTAATACATTGTATGCATTTGTTCCCCAAGGGCATGTGAATGTTGTCTTATCTTGATATTTTAATGCTATGTTTATCTGATTATATCCACTAAACCCATCCAGAAAGGAGAAAAATTTCTTTCCAACTAATGAATCTAACACTTGATCAATAAATGGTAAAGGAAAATGATCTTTTAATGCACCTTTGTTAAGGTCTCTGTAATCAACACAAATTCTCCATTTCCCATTTTTCTTAGGCACCACAACTAAGGGTGATACCCATTGACTATCTGAAATAGGATAGATAAATCCAACTTGTAATAGTTTCTGTAATTCTTCTTTCACTATTTCTTTCATCATGGGATTCATTCGTCTTTGTGGTTGCCTAACAGGTTTGATTTCATTATCAGTATAAATGTGATGGATGCATGTTTTTGGATGAATTTCGGGCATGTCTTTATAATCCCAAGCAAAATCTTTTGAATATTTTTGCAATAATGTTATTACCTTTCCCTCTTGTGATGATTTTAAATTGTTACCAATATTCAAATGTCTTTGAGGACTAATTTCATTGATTTTGCTATTTGAATTGGTAATTGAATTTATAGGAAAAATGCTTTTGAATGTATTTTGCAATGATTGTATTGTGCAATTTTCCTGAAAACATTCATTTAGAAGATAAATAGTAGCTTCATATTGAGTCACCCTAAGATGCTCTGAAATATTTGGTTCTGAGAAGAATAGATCTAATAAGTCCTCATTTTCTTCCTCCTCTCTAAAATTATAAACTTGATTAAGACTAAGAACAGGTTTAAATGTTTGTTGTTCATCTTCTTCAAGTAATGAAAATATAGAAGGAGATTGAGTAGGAGGATATAATGTGACATGCTTCTGTTCATCTCCATGTGCAATAATCATGCTTCCTGATCTGCATCCAATGTAAGCATCTACAGTGGCCAACCATGGTCGACCTAAAATTAAGGGATGCCCTCCCAAGTTTGTTTTTGGCTGCAAAATCAAAAAGTCTACAGGATATTCCCAAGAATCCAGTGAGACAATGATATCCTCTAGTATACCTTCTAGAACAACTTTGGATCTGTCTGCAAGTTATAAGACCGTAGTAGTAGGTCTAATGTTGTTCAAATTCAATTGTTTCATAGTCTCCATTGTCATAACATTGATAGCTGCTCCCAAATCTATTAAAGTGTTTGGTACTAAAAATTTGTTAATCGATATAGTAACCATAGGAATTCTTGGATCAACATATTTTTCAATAGCCGTATTCTTAGACATGAGAGTTGATAGACTTCCAATTACCTGGATTGTTGGTGGATCCTTCTTTCTTCTACCAGTTTTCTTAATGCATAATTCCTTTATTGTTTTTGCATATATTGGAATATCTTTAATTGCCTACAATAAAGTAATTTTAACATATGTGTTTTTCAATTCATCCAGAATACTAAATTCAGGGAGAGATATTGGAATGTTCTGTTGTATAAGTCTCTCTGGATATGGTGGATTTTGTTTCATAATAGCCTTACCTTTTTGAATTTGCTTTTCTGGTTGAGATTGTTCATTTTGTTCTCCTTGTTCTGTTTTTTCTTCAATTATTGGAGGAGAATCTTTTTGTAATACCTTCCCATACCTTAGGTGGACATCCTCTATAGGAAGAATTGAATATTTAGGATAATATGTTGCTTCTTATACATGATATGTTGGTCTATCCACCTTATTTCTTGGATTAGCTACTGGATGAGCTGGTAATTATGTTGGTCTAGGAGGTTGTTGGTTAGTTGGCAGCTGAATTTGTTGCGGTTGAGTTAGCATTGGTGGATTTTGAGTTGGATATTGCATGGGGTTTGTTGTTGGAGTTGTTGATATTGAGGGAATGATTGTGGAGGATATGGTTGTTGATATTGATACTGCTGGTTATACATTTTCTGTGGTGGTTGGTTTCCATTGCCATATCCCCTCCAACCTTGTGAAGTTTGGTTTTGATATTGTTGTGGTGGCCAAGCCTGCCATGGAATTGGTGTATTCCATGTATTTTGAGGATACTGAAAGTTTTTTTGAGAGAACTGTTGAGGCATTCTTGGCTGCCAAGGTCTTCTTGGTGCCATATAGTAGAGGGAATCTACTCCTTGTACTTATTCCCCTTGTAATTCTTTTAAGTTTGGACATTTTTATGTTGTATGATTTTTTGTGCATAGTCCACATACTTGTATATTTTGCAAAGTACATTCCTTGAGTGGATGTTTTTTTCTACACTTTGGACAGAAAATTTCTAAGGCTTCATCTTGCTCTTCTTTTCTCTTCTTAGCTTTTAAAACACCAACTTGTGTACCCAAAGTGCTTAAGAGATCTATTTTAAAATTTTCTAATAGGCTTCCTATCTTTGCTCTTGTTACTATACTTGCTGCAGATTTGGAAGCTTTTGATGAAATATCTCTTTTCCCACTCTTAGCTCTTCCTCTAGAGTATTTTTGACATAATTTAGAAATTTATTCAAATGGTAAATTAGAAATATCTCATTTTCCCATTAAATTAAGAATATCTAAATACTCAGATTCTCTAATACCCTTTAGAAAAATAGTGCGGATAGTATCTGGACTAAGAGAATGATGTTTGGTTTTTTGCAAATTATACAGGAATCTTTCCAAATATTCTTCCATACTTTCATCTTCCTATTGGGACATTCTGAAAATGTCTTCTTTTGATCTAGTAACCCTGCAGTACGCTTGATAATTTTTAAGAAATATTTTCTTCATGTCTTCCCAAGAAGCTATAGTGTGTTCTCCTAATCCCTTAAACCATTTTAAGGCTGTAGCTTTTAAAGTAGCAGGAAAAAGTCGAAGTTTTTGTGTATCATCAGTATATCCATATGTTCTACACAAGATATCAAACTCAAACATAAATGCATCAGAATCTTTTGTTGACATTCCATAGAAATTCGGCAATACAGACGGTGGAATATTTTTCATTTTTATTTCTTCTCCTAGTATTTCTCTTGCATCTAAAACATGAAATCCAAAAGTAGTCTCCTTATCATTATTATCTTCTTGTTCATTTTCTTGTGTTCTTCGAGTTTGGTTTTCTCTTCTTGCTTCTTCCACTATTTTTCGAGGTGCTTCTGTTCTTCTATCTTCTTCAACTTTTCTTTCCACTTCAATTCTTATTTCTTCTTCTCTTTGTATTCGCCATTCCCTTTGTTGTCTTTCATACTCTAATTTTTGTTTAGGAGTCATGTTTATTCTATTTGATCCTTCTCCTTCTTCAGCCATTTTGTGTTCAGAGATTTGTAGTGTTTCAATAGGTTGATTTTGTACTTATTCCACTATAATTTTCTCAAGGACAGGTTGTTCTAGTTGTTCGACAGTTGGTTTTGTTGTTTCTTTTTGTTTCCAAATAGAATGAGATTCTTTAGGTGATTTCTTTTTCTTTACCTCAAAGGCTAACAAAATTTGTTTTTCAACTAAAGTTAATCTCTGTCTTGATCTCTGTTTATCCTCTAACTCTTCTACAGTAGGTTTTCCAGCAACTGGTGTTTTTAATCCTATGGATGAATGTTTTGTTGGGGGGTTTTGTTTCACAAATCTACCTTTTTGATCTCTATCTCTAAGCATAAGAAAACATTACTTAAAATGAAAACTATGTTTTTGCTGTTTTTTTTTTGGTTATTTTATGGTTTTTTTGTGTTTTAATTTTTTTTTTGTCTTACTATTTTGACCATTTTGGAAATATGCTTCCCCAGCAACGGCGCCAAAATGTTGGGTTAATTTACTGTTGCAAATTAACACAAGTATTTAATATCAATCTGGGTTGGTGAACTTAGAAGCATCCCCAAAGTATATGGGTTACAGTTACAGTCAAATTTAAAAGATGAACTATTGATGGTTAGTGAAATGCATATTACAAATATAAAATCTAACTTAATTAATTGCTAAACAATGGATTAAGATATATGAAATAATAATCAAGAGGCTCTATGTTCAGAGATCCCAGTTGTCCTTAATTACTGGTTGCATTATATCATCAATACCATTGTGAAAACATGAAAACAGGAAATCTAACACTAAACAATAGATTAAGATATATGAAATAATAATCAAGAGGCTCTATGTTCAGAGATCCCGGTTGTCCTTATTTACTGGTTTCATTATATCTTTAACACTATTGTGAAATCATGAAAGCAGGAAATCTAACACTAAACAATGGATTAAGGTATATGAAATAATAATCAAGAGGCTCTATGTTTAGAGATACCGGTTGTCCTTAATTACTGGTTGCATTATATCATCAATACCATTGTGAAAACATGAAAGCAGGAAATCTAACACTAAACAATGGATTAAGATATACAAAATAATAATCAAGAGGCTCTATGTTCATAGATCCCGGTTGTCCTTAATTACTGGTTGCATTATATCATCAATACCATTGTGAAAACATGAAAGCAGGAAATAATAAATCTAAGTAAACTAGTTCACAAATTACGGCTATGAAAACTAAGAAGTGCACTTAGCTCGGTGTGGGTGCCCTTCCACCCTTTCCTTGTGCACTGTAAGGAAACTCAGCTACTCAAGACTTCAAGCAATCAATCAGCATGTAACAGCATCAAAATATGATAGAACAGATCCTCTATTATGTCTTCAAGTCTCAAAGATGAAATAATAAGTCATACAAGTTCCAATGTCAAAGCCTTCAAAGTGTGAGGCTTAAATAGATGAAATATCTAACAAATTGATCTAAAATATCTCAAGTAATCATAAATATCCATATCCTATCATATCAAGTCGAATTCATCTACCATATCCATCATAATCTAGAAAAATCCCATAAAATAAGAGTGTTGACCTAGTTTCTAGGGATCCTCCATAAAGACTGGTCTTGTTTGACCGCCTTTCACTGAGCCTATTAAAGCTCAATCTGACTGTACCAACAAGTGTACTATTACTCCTAGTTCCCTAGATTTCTAGAAACATATCTAGCTTGAGCCCAAGTGTCCTGCACATGTGCAAACCATCATGCTATTACGGGAATTTCTGTTGTTGTCCAAAATTGCACTTAAATTCCAATTCTCACAAAAACATCTAATAATTGAAAAGCATAAATTAAATACCTGTATATGCATATTTAGGTCTATGTCAGGTGAATATGATGGTAAATGGATGGATAATTTAGCAAAATAAAATGTATTTCTTAAGAAAAAAGAGATAAAAAAACAAGGCCCAACAGTGAGATCATCCCACATCTGCTTGGAAGTGTCCTGGCCAGCTATATGTGACACTACATTATCTCGAACCCCATCGAGAATTAGTCTCTTCACCTTCACCATCTCCTTCTTATAGGACTTCAATTGATCTAGATTTGTGGGTATAACTACCACATTATTAATGTAAGCCTTGAAATCATGCTCGTCTAGAAGGAAGGAAGCCCTTTCCTTCCAGATCACGTAGTTGGCTGCTTCGTCCAACCAATCCTGATATCTCAACCCTGTTGATGCCATCTCAAAAAAATAAGTCGAAATCCTCCTCTTCTCCTCTCCATAGTTGCTGCTAGGCTCTACACACTCCCTATTGGAGTTAGTAAATCCGCTCACAACTACTTCTGCTCTGCAATGAGAAATCGAAATACTTAAGCTAGAAGTCCCTAAGGAAGTATTTCCCTCAGTTTGTGCTCTTTCTTCCTCCTTATGCTATTTTTCACTAGCAACTACTACAAAATACTGCGTCTGGCTGAAGATATTCTATGCAAGGAAAAATATTATTTCTCACTCTGCTTCTGGTAATATTCAATCTGTAAAATTTTATTTCTTTGTTTCTCTCTCAGAGAAAATATACTTTTCCTCAAAAATTGACCCTCCTAGCCAAAGGGACTGCGTTGCCTCTGGGGTTTTGAGCATTTGCTTACGCAATGTTACAGAGCTCCTCTTCCTTTCTTCAACTAAGCTCTCTGGCTTTCTATATCCGCTCTAATACCATGTGAAAATTATGTTACCTGGAATCCTACTGCAACAACTAATAATATTTCTTCTATTTTTTAAGTTAATTAAATAATTTTTTTGTAGTTTCCTACGAAAAATATTGAGAAATATACATTGTAGCCTTCACAAAACAAATGCTGTGGAAGAAAAATAAATAATAGAAGAATAGATTCATGCACAAAAAATACACTGTTATTTTTGGACTGTCCTCGGAAAAACCTAACTCGGGAAAATAGGTGCAAAAACTAAGGGTTTGATTATTATTCAATAGTAAATCTCAATACAAAACTATGGTTGCTTAATCTAGCAAACCAAACAGAGAAATCACTGGCAATAAAACTAGCGAGAAATTTTCTCACTTCCATAGGTGATCTGACACTAACCTAAGCTCGATTTGAGCTACTCCTTGATCCCTCTGTGTAGTCACTACATCAACCTAAGTAGTACTGCATCCCACAAGCTTAGAACTACTTATCCTCTTGCTATATTTTCAGTTGTTGTCTGGAATACTGATCTCCTTTACTTCTCTACCCCCTACCCATCTTCCAGCTTAGAAAATCTCCTTCTCCCCAGAAAAAAAAAGAATTACCCATTTAAACTTTGTACTACCTCTACGTGGCTCTGTGCTACCTCCCTGTGGCACTCACTGCCTCTCTACAATGTACTCACCGGAACTGGAAAAACTTCCTCCTGCCTTACTATCTCTGCCCCTCTATCATTGCTTCAAGCTCACTATCTCTCTCTCTGGCAACTGAATATTGCTACTCTCGAAATTGATCTGCCAGTGAAATCGAACTCTGCAAGTGTGTTCTCCATGTCCCATCGATTTTCTTCTAATAATCTACCATTGATACTTCAATGACCACGATTAAAACTTAATTGATGAATAAGATTAACTAGAAATTAATCCAATTATTTTTCTAGAATATTCTCGCCATGGCTTAATTAATCATATTTCCTAAGTTTAGACTTAGGAAATATCAAAAACTGACTAATTATTTTAATTAAGTTGTCTCTAGGTGGAATTTCCAAAAACGATTTCTGGGTATTGGAGAAAACATGTATTCTAACGTCTCTACCAAATATCAAGGCTAGAACACGTCCTATGCTACAAAAACTAATAGGTTACTTATGGAAGGATAACAACCTAAAGGGTAACTCTAAAATATGTTGGGTGTGGAGCCTGATTATCTTCTTTATTTTGTATCACAGCATTGGACCCCTGTTCTAAACAGGGTGGAAACTCTGCCCGTAATTAAATGTTGCCTGGGGGGTCCCTGAAGCCTAAAACAGATGTAAAATTGCCATGTAAAAGTATTGTAATTTCTAGTCAATCTGGGTCGTTCATTAGGCGCATGATCTGACGGTAGAAGTTATGTTTAATTTAGGATTTTTTTCCCTAGAAGGAAACCCCTCGTTTTGTATGAGGGTATTGTATTGCGACTCTGTTGTATGTGTATTCTCAAAGAGAGAAACAGACAGGGATACTGCGAGAGAGAACATATGATATTACAACGGATCTACTGTGGGTTGTGTCTATTCATTTTGTTGGATAATAGAAAGGAAGGATTGGTTGTTCGGGGTGGACGTAGCCCAAACTGGGTGAACCACATATATCTTTGTCTCTCTAGTTTTATGTTTTTTGTGTGTTTGTGTTTTCCACATATTTTATGTGTTGCGTTGCTCTGTAATATATGATTTTCTAACAAAATATACCAGGAGGTACATGGAAGCACAATCTGTGGTAGTGTTATCTAATGTGTCTTGTATGATAGGAAGTATTATGATATACTTTTCATATAGGGAGAACCATCTAATACACCTAAAGGTACGTGGAGAATGATCCAATATACTTATGTACATGGAATATTAACTACCCCATAATGTAATGTATATAAGTAACAAAATATCCTACGTTTAATGACACCGGAAAATGTCTTCTAGCCTAGACCTCTATGTGTGTCATTAATGCTCCAAATAATACTTAGGTTAATTAAATGAATTTTAAATTTTATCTTCAATTAAGTTTCAATTTCAAGGCTCATGGTACAAAGTCACCTGATTCAACTTCCTATGATGCAACAAGCATGATGAAAATAACTCTTTCATTTTGATGAAGATCTATCTACGAGAAGGAAGAAACAAACAATGATGAAAAAAAAACAATAACTTCCTAAGCATATATTTCAATGTACTATTCCAATTCAATTCTAAAACCCTATATGCAATGCAAAAGTGGAGTTATTTCTTTTATTTTCTTTTAGATTTTCAAATGCAATGAAAATGAATTCAGATCATTGACCAAAAGAACTCACACAAATTGCAACTATATATTTTTATTCAAAGAAAAATAAAACCAATTATTCACAAACCCTAACTGACAAGAAGAAATAAAAATAAAATAAACTCTCATCAAAATGCAAACAAACTCAAATGTAAACACACATATGGCTTTACAAAGACAATGACTAGTTCAGACACTCAGGAAAATTCAATAACAAACTAGGTCAAAACCCATGTAATAAAGTTAATAAAGGAAAAATAATAACCAAGGTCATCGGGCACGTATTCCAAGTTGAATGTTGGGCAAAAAATCGTAGTGTGGGTGTTCATTTCGTTTATTATGGCTAAGGAAATTGGCAAAGGCAATGGCAAAGGATTTGGAAAGGCAAAGAGGCAATTATTGGCATTTTATTTATGAAAATAATGTAAATTGGGAGAAAAGGAAGGTGAAAGGTCATAGGTTGCATGTGAGGAGGAAATTGAAGGAAAATAATGGAAATGAAGAAAATAGAGGCCTCATTGATAAAAAAAAAGGCTTTTGAGGATCAATTCACAAACTTTTTTCAGTTTAGTTTTGGAGTTATCTCTCTATTCTCTCTCACACACACTCTTGCACACTTTTAGAGTTTTCTTGGAGCACTTATGCATTGGATTAGGGAAAGAAAAGAAGGCAAATGGAAGAAAATATCCAACAAGGAAGAGTAGGATCAATCAGTTACAATGGGGTTGCTTATAGACATCGATTTACATGTGTGATTTCCTTGCTAGATATGGTATACTTGGTACATTCATGTTTGTTCTTGGTTCTCTTGTTGTTATGCACATGGGTTTTTCTAGGTGTGACATCTTTTTTTAGCCCTGCCTTGGAATTTTTGGATAGTTATGGTGTGATGGGCCCTAGCAATACATGGACCGGAGAAGGTGGGATTACGGTAAATCTGTATTTTGTGTACCTCAATAGGCCTAGGAATCCTCGACCGGTGAATGGAAAGATATATGGTAAAACATAGAGGTGTGTGCCCTTGATCAGGCCTAGGAATCCTCGACCGATGAATGGCGGGATATACGGTAAATCCTAGAGGTTGGAGTATTGATTTTTCCTACGAATACTCGATCAGTGAATGGCGAGATATACGGTAAATCCTAGATAATAGGAGACAAGAAAAATCATCACGGTGTTGTTGGAGAGATCCATAGGAATCCATGATTTTTTAGGGCCTTCTGATTTAGTGGGGATTGCAGTAAATCTTGAGGAAACCAAGATTGATTTTTTTTTGAGTCCCACATTCATGCTTGGAATATGGCACATGGGAAATTAGCTAAAAGAAATATTTGGTTCAACCAACCTATGGTCGGGTGGCTCGTGGAAGTCCCAGACCTAGTTTGATTTTTCATATGTTAATAATAGATTCTTATCCTTGGTATTTAATTTGTAAATATATTGGTTCATATGTGGTTTTTATGGCTTTTATGTCCTTGATATTTTTTTTGGCTATATGTTGGTTATGAGTATGTTCTATGGTAGTCTTGATGTATGGCTCTCATTATGTTTTGATTAGAAAATGAATGTACAATGAATATATGACCTAATAGATGATAATTCAGCTACTTTCATAAGGCATCGATGCTTCCTTACAAATCTCATATAAGTATGAGACCCCTATGCTCAGATCTATTGTTATGACCTGTAGATTACATATGTGTGGCATGTTTGATGAAATCTCTGTCATGGCTAGTAAGGGTGCAGTTGATTCCATGGTTAAATGATTAAATTAATAGACCTATTCCATTTTTTTTATAATTTCTTAAGGTTTCATTAAGTTTTGGGCAGTGGCCTGACACCTAGCCTTGAAAAAGTGGCTCGGAATTTGGGGTCGCTGGCACAAAATTTCCTGAAAAAATCCACATTCACTGGCATGCCTTGCTTTGGGAGCGATTGGAAGGCCTCAATCACATGCATGGATTGTCATGGAAGTGGTTGCAGGACTAGATCAGTAAAGTTTCATCTCTGGGGTTGGTCACCTAGAAGGGTTGGTTAGATCCTAAAGGTTATGTAGCATGTGTGGAAGGTCAGTTTAGTTTCCTTATGTCGATTCCACTTCCTTAATTGTACATGGGGATTAGAATCACATCATAGTAGCCTCTCATCACATGTTTACCCCAGTGGACTGTTAGCTTGGGTAAATGTGGGAGGAAGGTGTTACATAGTGGTATCAGAGCATGGTTCACCCTTTGGACTAGATGGACAATGTGTTGGTCATGCATACTTATCAATTGTATATGTGTTTTTATTCTTCTGGTATATGTGCTTTTTGTGTATGCATGGTGGTATTCATGGTTGTAGTTGTGTCGCCTTCTGAAAATTGATAGTGTTGTTGTTGGATGTATTCATCATGAGTGTATGTCGATTATGCATTGGTTATGCACGTCAGTGTTTATATGTTTTTATGCATACGTTAACATGGTGATAGTTATCGTGCATGACACCATGGTATGCAGTCGGTATGGTCATGCATTGATAACTAGATAATGGTTGAAATTATGTTTATATACTATTATGATTATGATTATACATGTATCATGAAAATCTAGTTGATCTTGTAGATGAGATATCCTCCCCTAAACCATACTAAGGTATGTTGATTATGTTATGTTTTGGTTTAGCTGACATGGTATACTGGTAGGAAGAGATTAAATATGACTAGCAAGATGGTAGAATATAGTTCATGAGATTATCCCTATGAATTAGATGAGCAGCGTGGTGGTGGGAATTCTTCTGACTTAGTAGACACATTGAGAATTTTGAAGGAATAAATAATAAGTTGCAAAGAAGATAACGACAAAATAATTCAAGAACATGAGAAAGAAGCAGATGTTAATGCAGTAATTATTTAGAGTTTGTCAGAATTGCAAAGAAAATGGCCAATTTGGATCAACCATGGGTAGGAGGATAGGAATAATGGGGCATATGGCAGTAGATATCATGGTGGGCACAAGTTGGAGAGGGATGGAAAGGCTCTTGGATACTCTAGATAGGAGAGGTGATGGACACAGGTTCTATTATAGGTCTAGTTTTGAAAGGCACTATGATCATCATCATTATCATCCTTACATGAGGAAAGAGAGAGGGGATATTTTCCAAATGTGTTCAAGAAAGCTAAGCCACCTACCTATGAGGTGGATTTGAATAAAATGTATGATATTGAGGCATGGATACATGGGATGAAGAAATTATTTGAGTTCATAATTACACAGAGAATATGAAGGCCATAATAGTTAAATTTAGCCTCAAAGGGAAAGAAAAAATTTAGTGGAAAGATGTGAACTGGGCCAAAGACATCAAGATAGAAGAGTTGAGCTGGCATGGATTAAAGAGATTTTTCAGTAAAAGGTACTTGTCAGAAAGGTACTATGACAACAAATCTAAGGATTTATATGAGTTAAATATGGGATTGATGACATATGAGGAGTATACGACCAAGTTCCTAGAGTTATTAAGCTATGTACTGTATCATAAATATGAGAAAGCTAAGGTTCAAAGATTTGTCAGTGGATTTCCATTAGCATTTAGAGATCAGATTGAGTATGATGAGCCACAGTCACTTGAGGAATTTATTGGGAAAGTGAAGCACTGTTATGAGAAGTCAAAGCATAAGACAAAATCATAGCAAGGTTGGAAAGGGAAATACAAAGCTAAAGGTAAATGGAATCTGAAAATAACAAGGCCTCGGGATGCAAGTGAGAAAGAGAATGTTTCACCTTACAAGAAGTTCAATGTAATTAGACAGGGACATGGGTCACACCATGGAGGGTAGCATGATAACGGTGACGGTACAGGATGACTGTAGTGTTGGAAATGTGGTAAGGAGCATCTTAAGAGGGATTTTCCAGAGAATGAGGGTGGTATGCTTCATATTTACAGTGGAAAAGAAGCACAAACAATTGGGGATGTTGGGCAAAGCATTCCTCGTATCTATGCAGTGTTGGATAATAGGAAGGCAGATCACCAGACATCTCTTATCGATATGGATGGTAAGTTTTGTGATCAATTTTTTTATATTTTGATTGAACTTTGATCTAATTATAGTTAATTTGTATTGAATAAACAAGTGCATTCAAAATCTTGGTTAGTGCAGCTAGATACAGGTACAAAGAAGAGAGTTCATCATTGGGTAAGAGCGTGTACATTTGAGTTGAATGGTATGCCTACATCACCGCATTTGAATGAACTTCCATTGGGATCATATATTATTCCTTTTGGCATATATTGGTTATATATTCATAGGACTAAAGTGTATTTTTATGAAAAAACTATTGAAATTTTGGATGACACTAGAGAACAAAGGATATTGCAGGGTAAGAAAAAGGTAACATCAGTTCGAATGGTAACAAGCATGCAGGAAAAGTGGAGTTGTAAGAAAAGATGTGTGTGTGTTATTTGCAGTGCATATTTCTAGTGATAAAAGTAAGGAGGATGAGGATGCAGAGGTATTGAACCGTTACCTGATATTGAGAAATTTTAGGATGTGTTTCCAATAAATATTTCAGGGTTTCCACCTCATAGGGAAGTGGAATTTTCTATTGAGTTGGTAACAGGGGTAGCACCAACATCAAAGGCACCTTCAGGATAAGCACACTAGAGTTAGTAGAGTTGAAGTTGCAGCTAAAGGAAATGCTTGACAAGGTATACATTAGGCGAAGTGTATCACCTTGGGGTGCGACAGTGTTGTTCATGAAAAAGAGGGATGGTACTCTCAAGTTATGCATTGATTATAAGCAGTTGAACAAGGTAACATTTTGTTGAAAAGTGTAACTAGGTTTGGTCTTCTTAATGACATGTTTAATTATGGTTTTATGTAATTTATTTAAATAAGAAAATAAAATTATTTTTTTAATGCTTGAATCATGGGTTTCATGATCAAGGAATTTTATTTTAGTTAAGGTTCCCATTATGAGCCTTTATGTTTTATCATCAAGTCATAAAATTATATTGAGTCAATGTCATGTATGGAAGAACCTTCTTGGGCATGTTACAAATGTATGTGAGTCATTGAAAGATTCAAGAAGATCCTCCAAGGCTTAGCTCAAGCATGTCCATCAAGTTGGCCTTAAATGAAATTATGACGCTTCACCATATGACATGTCGGCCTAAGAAATTATCAATTTGGATTATTTCTCATGGGAAAACCACTATAAATAGGCAGCACAGACTTCATTTGGAACTCGTATTTTCGGTCAAGAATAAGTATGCAATAAGAAGTGTGAGAATCACTAGGAAAGGAGCCTCATGTGGATTATTTTCTTTAGCATTGTATTTGGGATAAGTACACTCCACATGTGTGAGATTCTGTTGCTAACTACTGCAGGAAGAATGAGATACTACATTTATATTGTGGTGACATATTTTGGAAAAGAACAAAGTGATTCTCTAGCCAAGTTAAAGGATAAATATCCTTCATCCAATGTGAAAGGAATCAAGGTGTTTATCTTCCTCATATTTTATAGCTAAGTCCTCAGAAGTAGGGTTGATAATTGCATAGCAGAAACAAGGAACCGAAGTACATAGAAGAGTTGAGATAGTAAAGGATGGAAGGAAGTTTGACCATCATTAACTCAAGAAAGAAATCAAACAAGAAGGATTGTGACCTAGTCTTGGAGATATCATTTTGACAAGGGTCTTGGTCTTGTTATTGGTATTCGTCAACTAAAGTCTCTATAATAAGAAGAATTCGTTTCGGTTTTCCTTTCAAGTGGGAGAGTTTTTGGCCCTAGATGATAGCCTAAATTTTGTGTCTCTTGTCTATTTATTTTTTATCCATTCGTATTGTTTAATGAAAATAACACAATATTAATCTAAGTAAAGAAAATATCTTAATATAAGAAAGGAAAAAACATTCACAAGTAGTTATCATTAATAGATAAATCACCTAATCCTGATGCCCTATATTTCTCAACATGGTATCAGAGGTAAGGTGACAATCTCAAGAAAGGGCATCTTATCGAGAGATACTCAAGCACTCAAGGATCAAATCTCAAAAGATATAAAAGTGAAGTCAATATATTCAAAGAAGTTTCAAAACCCTAGATTGGAGAAGAATTCTGTGTAGAAAATATAACCAAGGGATTCAATCTGATCTTATAATGTACTAAAACAAGATGTTGAATCCTTCCTACAATTTTTGAAAGCAAAAAATGTTTGCACAATCACATATAAGCAAGAGAAAGAAATTATCAATCACACAACACGAGATGTATATGGGGAAAGAAACTTCTCAGAACCCCTTTATCTTTATATTGCATATGGTCAATATCATGAAACAATACAATGTTATTCCTCCACTGAGAAACCTATGCACTCTCCTGACTGTATCACTCTGATCCTGCTTGAAACTCGCTTGCAATCTAAGAAAAATCGATCAAGTATTTAACCTTTTGCTTGCCTCTGTCTGGCTTGCCTTGCTTACACATTATTGGGCTAATTGAGCCCCTATTAATTAGGAAATTTCTAGTTAATGATTGTGAAATCCTTCAAGGCCTTCTCGATGACCTCATGCATGGCCTGTACAATTTTCTAATGGTACAATTGATATATCTCTTCCCTTTAACCTCAATCTCAATTGGGCCTTCCTTAGAACTAACATGAAATAGCTATTTATAGTGAATTTTCAGTTAACTGATTCATCACTAATTGTGAATTAAATCATATTTAATTCACTGGACCTATCACTAGCTCATCTCTCAAATCATATTTAATTCATTAGACCTATCACTAGCTCATCTCTCAAATCATATTTAACTCGTTAGACCTATCACTAGCTCATCTCTCAGTTAGAACAAGTTAAAGTGATTTTAAATCAATTTATTGAGTTAGCTAAATATAACTCACAAATAACTATATATGGACCCCCTAAAAATAGAAAATCCCTTTCCATGCCTCCTCTTTGACCTCTAACTCGAATTTCCTAAGCTAAATAAGTCTTCCTAACTCAGTTAACTAATACAAGTTGTCATGAGATGAAATTACAATTTTTCTTTCAATTTAACTAAGGGATAATTAAATCAAAAGCCTCATATGGTAGCCATTTATGGGTGCCATTTTCTGGATTTCATTTCTGGTTTCCATTTTCAATTTTTCTTGTTGCAAATTTCAACACTCCCTCTCAATAAGAAAGGAATTAAATCTATCTTGATTTGATACCTTTGGAATTTTCTTTATGAAACACTTCTCTAGTGTTGTTATCTCTCGCAACTCATGAAACTAAATAGCCTCCAAAAATTGAATCAGTATGATGCATTTGTCATCAGAGTCTTTGAATGCTATCGATTACTACACTGTCTACTAGAAACTCTATGTTGTTGTTGACTCTGCATCTGTAGAAATTTTAATACAATTATGTATTGTCAGATTCTCTTGATCTAACAATTATATGCCACTGTTAAATACAGAATCCTTCCACTTAAATATTTGCGGAAATTTAATCGCCAATTGCAAACATATGAAGAAAAATCAATCACACATAACACAGATGTTTTTACCAGGAAATCATAAAGCTAAAAACCCCACTATCATGAAAAAATCTCATACAAAACTCTACTCCAAGAACTCTTAGTACAATATACAATCGTCTCACACTGTCATACAAAAATTGACATAAACATGCACGAATTTACTGCCTCCTGATAGCCTACCTCCACTGTACAATCCCTGTTGATGAAGATCCCTGAATGAATTCGATATTTCCTTGCCTTGACTGCGCAATCCTCATGGGCATATCCAATGTGTATGTAGTTGCATTGAATGCACCACTATAGTCACAACTGATAGTCAAATAGACCCTTTCACCAATCTCTCAACTGGGTCTCCATTGGACCTGACATGCATGTAGTCAACAGTAGTATTTCCTTAGTTGCATATGATACCACTGCTTGTGAATTAATTAATAATTCACTGATCTCTCACTAGTGTATCTTTAGTTACAACTAGTTACAACTAGCACAACTGATTTTAACACACTTAACTGAGTTAAACTAAATAACAACTCACATAACTACACATCCAACTTTGTTACAACTTTGTATCACTCAGTTACAATGAATTCCACTCTGCATGCCCCACCAACCAACCTTAGAACTTGTAATTTCTTTATTCAACTGGTTTTCCACATCAGTTAACTGAAATCAATTGCTTCAAGAGAATAGATTATTATTTATTGTCTAATTATTATTAAGGGCTAATAATAATTGACATGCGATCTATAAATAGACTTCGCCCATGCATCTAAAAATATAATATCATCTATAAATATAATTTTCTCAACCATCTATAAATATACTTCTGCTATAAATAGAATATTCTCACCACTCTAAAAATAGACATACACCTAAGAATAGCGTGTGGGCCCCACCTAGTGTAGGTGCTTGATTTTCACTAGGATCATCATCTTGTTGAAACTCAACACTCCCACTCAACAAGAAAGGGATTATCCTTCACCCCGATCCTATCTCTATGGTATTCGAATTTGATCCTAGTGAGTGCCTTCGTCAAGATATCTGCATCCTAATATTTTGTAGGAATGTACTAAAGCAACATGATCTTCCGCTGCACACAATCTCTGATATGATGATACCGGATATCTATAGGCTTAGATCTATCATGAAACACAGGATTAATCGAGAGTTTAATGAAACTCTGGTTATCACAATGAATCATTGTAGGATCTAAATGAGAACCGAACAAACCGATCAGGATCTTCCTCATCCAAATAGCCTCCAATGCAGCTTGACTTGCTGCCATGTATTCCGCTTCTACTGAAATGGATGCCACGGATCTCTGTTTCCTACTGTACTAAGAAACTGTTGTAGATCCGATACTGAAAAACCCTCCTGATGTGCTCTTTATTTCCGTTGGGCTGCTTGCCCAATCTGCATCCGTGAAGCCATAAAACTTCACCTCATCCATCTATCTGTACCATAAGCCATACTCAGATGTGCCCCTGAAATATTTCAACACATGCTTTCCCACCTTCCAAAAGATCTTGGTAGGCTTAACCATTGCTTGACTAAGCTGGTTCACCACATAGCATATGTCTGGTCTTGTATTAACTAAATATATGAGCGAACCCACCAACTTTCGATAGATAGTAGCATCCACTACCTCTCCATATGTAGCGTCCTATTTCCTCCAGTTTCCTGGAAGAGGAGTATCCATGGGTTTTCAGCCCTCCATGTGAAACTTACCGAGTATCTCCCTTGCATACTTACCTTGAGACACAAATAGTTCACCTTCTCGCTGCCATATTTCCAATCCAAGGAAATAGTGAAGGAGGCCCATATCCTTCATCTCAAACTCCTTTGAAAGGTCCTCCTTACATGAGTGTATCAACTGCTCATCACCAGTCAGTATTAAATCATCAGCATAAAGAAAAATGATTAACATCTATCCCTCCACCACAATCTGGTATAGGTTTGCATCCGCCTCACTCTTGGTGAAGCCAAGTCCAGTGAAATATTTTCGATCCAAGTGTACCAAGCATAGGGTGTTTGCTTCAGCCCATACAACGCTCTTTTGAGTTTGCACACATGCGACTCGCTACTGAAGATCTCAAATCCTTCAGGCTGCTCAATGTACACTTCTTCCTCAATGATCCCATTAAGGAACACAGTCTTTACGTCCATCTGATGAATGTGCCAACCCATCTGTGCTAAGAGAGCAAAGATGGTCCTTATGGAAGAACATTGTGAAACAGGTGCAAAGGTTTCTTCATAATCAATCCCTCGATCTGTGAGAATTCCTGGGCCACAAATCTTGCCTTATACTTCTCAACACTCCCATCAATAGGTTGCTTTACCTGGTAGATCCATCTTGAACCGACCACTGATTTATCAACCACCCTTGGAAAAATTTCCCAAGCACTGTTTCTGAAAATGGAGTCATACTCATCCACCATTGCATCTACCCATGTGGGCTCCTGCATTGCTTCCTGAAAGGAAAATGGCTCAGTCACAATACATCTTCTCATGAGATCCATGTGTCCAGTGAATCGGTCAGGAGAATGTCTCTATCTGCACTGTGAAGTAGGGACTTCTAAATTTTGTTCTGCATCAATCTTCAACCTCTCATCTTTTGTGGCATGCCTTGTGCCAGTTCTAATGTTTGGCTCTACGTGAGTGGAATCCTCCACTCCATGAACCTCCTCCTATGGTTGATTCACATCTAGAGACTCATCTTTGGGAACAAGCAGTTCCTCCTCTGCATGCAATTCTAGCTCCCTCTCAAGCGACAACTTCATGGCTTTCTCCTCATTGAATTTTATATCCCATCACACCACAATTATTCGACCATTTGGAAAATACACACGATAATTATGGGGTGTTTCTATGTACCCCACAAATATCCCAACTTCAGCAGTCAGTTCCAGCTTCTTCCTGGCGTTCTTGGTCACATGCACATAAACATATGAGCAAAAAATATTAAAGTGAGAAACATCTGATTTCTTACCAGTAAAAGCTTCTTCAGGTGTACTCATGCCAAGTACTCTATGAGGACAACGGTTTTGCACATAAACCGTAGTGTTGCATGCTTCCGCCCACAAGTGCATTGGTAGGCCCTGATCATGCAGCATAGCTCATGCAGTACCCATGATCATTTTGTTCTTCCTCTCCATGACCCCCTTCTATTGTGGGTTACGAGGCACTATGAGTTCTCTTCGAATTCCTTCTTTGCTACAGAAGTATTTGAATTCATTCGAGATATATTCACCGGCATTATCTCTCCACAGAGCCTTCACTTGCTTCCCCGAATCTTTCTCCACCAATGCTTTAAACTCATAGAACTTTGAGAATGTTTGATCTTTCTTTTGCATGAAGAAGATCCAACACCTACGAGAATAGTCATAAAAAAAATAACGTAATAATTGTGTTTTTTTTGTTGAAGCAATCGAGAATGGCCCACACATGTCTGTGTGAACTCTCTCCAGGATTACCGAAGCACGGTTTTCCTTTTCATGAAAGGTGGTCTTCAAAAACTTGCCCATAGTAAATCCCTTGCACTGATCTATCTGCGCAAGTGTACCCATGGGAATTCCAGTAGAAATCTACTGCAAAATCTTTAGGGCACCATGGTGAAGATGGCCCAATCACCTATGCCATAATTCGCCCTCATACCGGCTCACCACTTCTTCTCTTTACCCACCATTGTAGTGCAGCCATATACCTCTAGCTTGTAGATATTCTTGACTTGAATCCCTATCCTCTTGGTTTGACCCATTGTTTTATGTCACAATAAATATTTTCCATCGTTGAAAAAAATGTCATAACCTCTGTCCTCCAACATCGCGACTGAGACCAAGTTTTTCTTCAAACCTGGAACATGCATAACATATTTCAACTGAAATGGTTTAACTGACTCCCTCTCAAAGGTAATGGCACCAATTTTGGCCACACTGTATCTTCCATCATCGCCCATCTCTATATGAATCTAGAGATATTTCTCCTCCAAGTCACTGAAAAGTTCCCTATCTCCCGTCATGTGGAAGGAAGCACCACTATGAAGATACCACACTGATCCCATTACACTTGAAACCAAGCATGCGATAAAAGAGAAATCAAGTTCAAATTGTGAGGCAAGGGCCTCACCAGCTGTAGCTCCATCAACCTTATTTTTCTTCTTTTTCTGTGGGCAGTTAGTGGCGAGATGCCCATGTTCGTGACAGTGAAAACACTTCACCTTGGAAAAATCCAGCTTCTTACCTTTAGCCTTGGATTTTGAGTGAAAATTCTTCACCTTCCCTTTCCTTTCTTTAGAAGCCAAAGGAAAATCCTCTTCCTCATCATGCTTTTATGAAGAGCCATCCCTGGTGTTTCACCTAAACTCCTCCTACACTAGATCCAACCACAGTCGTTCCCAATCTAGCAGTTTTTCCCATCTGTTGACAGAGTCTTGATAACTGTGCCAACTCTTACAAAGTACCAAGAGAGACAAACTCACCAAATCATCATCGGCAACCGTGATTCCCACACTCCCTAGTTCATCCCGACATTAGACAAACTTTGTGAGATACTTAGGAATATTGTCGCCCTTTTCCATTTTGATCCTTCTGAGTTTATCCTTCAGTGCCAATTTCCTATGGTCACTACTGCTTTGGAAATGATCTGTCAAAGCCTTCCACATTGCAAATGGATTGGCTTTCCCATGAAGGCTTGAGACAATATGGTTTCTCACACCTTCCAACAGAATCCTTCTCATCTACGCTACTTTCTTTTTTCATGCATCAAGTAATGCAGCATCTGTCGAAGTGAGCTTAGGAACATCACTGTCGATGAATTCCTTCAAGCCATTATCTTCAAGCACTGCATCCATCCTATCCTTCCATGCAATGCAGTTCTATCTTCCCTCAAGTGCATACTCTAATCGCAAACCATTGAAAGCCATTTCGATGTTTACTCAACTGTAGCACCAAGAATTTCTTGCAACAAATTCGAATTGTTTCCACCAACAAACTTAGCCACTGCTTCAATATTGCAATCTTCTTTGCTCCGATACCATGTAGAAATTTTAATACAATTATGTATTGCTGGATTCTCCTGATCTAACAATTATATGCCACTTTTAAATACAGAATCCTTCTACTTAAATCTTTGCAGAAATTTAATCGTCAATTGCAAACACATGAAGAAAAATCAATCACACATAACACAGATGTTTTTACTGGGAAAGCATAAAGCTAAAAACCCCACTATCATATATTATGTATATATCATGGATCATGAAACAATCTCATACAAAACTGTACTCGAAGAGCTCTACGTACAATATACAATCGTCTCACACTGTCATACAAAAATTGACATAAACATGCACCAATTTAATGCCTCCTGACAACCTGCCTCCACTCCGAAATCCCTACTGATGAAGATCCTTGAAAGAATTCAATCTTGCCTTGCCTTGAATGCGCAATCCTCGTTGTCATCTCCAATGTGTGTGTAGTTTCATTGAATTCACCACTATAGTCACAAATGATAGTCAAACAAACCCTTTCACCTATCTCTCAACTGGGTCCCCACTGGATCTGACATGCATGTAGTTAATAGTAGTATTTTTTCAGTTTCATTTGAGACCACTGCTTGTGAATTAATTAAATAATGAATTCACTGATCTCTCACTAGTTTATCTTTATTTACAACTAGTTACAACTAGCACAACTAAGTTTAACTCACTTAACTGAGTTAAACTAAATAACAATTCACATAACTACACATCCAACTCTGTTACAACTTTGTATCACTCAGTTACAAAGAATTCCACTCTGCATATCCCACCAACTGACCTTAGAACTTGTAATTCCTTTAGTCAACTGGTTTTCCACATCAATTAACTGAAATCAAGTTCTTCAAGAGAATAGATTATTATTTATTGTCTAATTATTATTAAGGGCTAATAATAATTGACGTGCGATCTATAGATAGACTTCGCCCATGCATCTAAAAATAGAATCTCATCTATCAGTAGAATTTTCTCAACCATCTATAAATAGACTCCCATTATAAATAGAATATTCTCACCATTCGAAGAATAGACATACACCTAAAAATAGCCTGTGGGCCCCACCTAGTGTAGGTGCTTAATTTTCACTAGGATCATCATCTTGTTGAATATCAGCAGCATCTGTGCCCTCTGCACTGCTGCTAACTCTGATCTGCACTCCAGTATCTGACATCTGTCAGTCTAATTTTTTTCTTCCTGACATCTGACTGCATCAATATAACTAATCCTTCCTGCTACTATGTACTGTGGGATCCTTGTAGCTAGGTTCAATCCATGAGACACGCCATCTTAATGGACCCCACCCAAATTTCTTCTCTTGGGATTTTGTCTGCACATTAACCCACCTCTTACCTAGAGGTATGGCTGCATGTGCTCCCTCTACACATCTGTCTTGAAACTTCCCACTAATGGAGGTCTATGCTTGAGTGGAAGCCTCCACTCGGTCTCCTCTCTTCTTCTCCAATTGTGGCTGCTCCAAAAACTTCTGAGACTTATTCTAATACTGCATGTTCAGAGGCTTTCGCTCAACCACCAAGTCACTAACCTCTGCTTTTATCCTTAAATATTTGAATGTATCTTCGGCCTCAAGAGAATATAGGTTCTTGACTCTTACACCGATATGTTTCACTCGTCCCATGGTGATGTGTCAAAGGAACACCTTTCCTTTTATAAATATGACATCATAACCACGGTCTTCCAATACTGCTACGGAAATAAGATTCTTCTTTAGTCCTGGAATATACAAAACATATTTCAGTCTAAGAGTGGAGCTATACTCCCTCTGAAAGGTAACTATACCTATGTTGGTCGCACTATACCTCCCATCACCTCCAAACTCTATGTTCTGCTGGAGTTCCTTCTCCTCAAAGTCAATGAAGAGATATTTATTCCCAGTCATATGGAACGATACACCACTATCTAGATACCACATGCATCCCATTACAGTGATGTTCATGCATTCAATGAGAGTAAAATCAAGCTTGAACCATGAAGCTAAAGCTTCACTCACTCCAAATACAGGTTCCTTTTTGTCTGCCTTCTTCTGTGAACAATTCGAGACATAGTGCTCGTGCTTGTGACAGTGAAAATAATTGATCTTTGAAAAGTCTCTCTTGCCCTCTTCATGACTTCTTTCCCTTTTCTTTCTTGACTTTCCCGACCAATGTAAAATATTCTTCTTTTTCTTTTCCAAAGGTCCCATCTCTAGTGCTCTGCCTTATCTCTTCTATTACCAAGTCGGACCAAAAATTCTCTCGATTTGGTTGCTTCTCCCTCCCATTCAAAAAGTCCTGGTAACTATGCCAGCTCTTAGGAAGGTCTAGAAGAGCTAGGCTCCCCAAATCATCCTGGGCTACTATCACACCAACACTTCCAATCTCATCTCAACATTGAGGGAACTTCATCAAGTATTTTGGTATCATCTCGCCCTCCTCCATCTTGATATTTCTGAGCTTGTCTTTCAACGCCAACTTCCTATGGTCGTTGCTATACTGAAACATATTTTTCAATTCCTTCCACATAGCATATGGAGTCATCTTCCCATGGATACTCGAGACAATATGATCTCGAACTCCCTCTAACAATATCATTCTCGCCTTTGCTACCTTCTTCTTCCATGCATCAAGAAGTTGAGCATCTGTTGTTGCGTGTTGTGGAATATCCCTATCTATGAATTCCTTCAGTATAATTTCCTCTAGCACTTCCTCTATCCTATCCTTCCATGCTATGTAATTCGAATTTCCCTCAAGTGCATGTTCGAGTCTCAATCCATTGAAAGACATCTTGATCTGCTGCTAGATCTTGAAGAATAAATATGCAATTTTGAACCTGTTCAAAAGCAAACTCAATTTTTTCTCTTCTATTGTGATTCCTGACACTCCGATACCATGTTAAAAAAAAAAAAAACTAGATTCAATCTGATCTTATAATGTACTAAAACAAGATACTAAATCCTTCCTACAATTTGTGGAAACAAAACACGATCGTACAATCACATATAAGCAAGAGAAAGAAATTATCAATCGCACAACACAAGATGTATATGGGGAAATTAATTGCTCAAAACCTCTCTATCTGTATATTTCATATGGTCAAGATCAGGAAATAGTACAATGTTATTCCTCCACTGAGAAACTTCTTCACTCTCCTGACTGTCTCACTCTGATCCTACTCGAAACTGGCTTGCCATATAATCAAAATCGGTCAATTATTTAACCTTTTTCTTATCTATGTCTGGCCTGCCTTGATTACACATCGTTGGGCTAATTGAGCCCCTATTAATTATAAAATTCCCAATTAATGATTGTGCAATCCTTCAAGGCCTTCTCAATTACCTCATGCATGGCCTGTAATTTTTTCTAATAGTACAATTGATAGATCTCTTCCCTTTAACCTTAGTCTCAACTGGTCCTTCCTTAGAACTGACATGCAACAACTATTTATAGTGAATTATTAGTTAACGGATTGATCACTACTTGTGAATTGAATCAAATTTATTTCACTAGACCTATCACTAGCTCATCTCTCAGTTAGAACTAGTTAAATTGATTTTAACTCAATTTCTTGAGTTAACTAATTACAACTCACAAATAACTATATCTGGACCCCCTAAAAATATAAAATCCCTTTGAATCTCTCCTCTTTGACCTCTAACTAGAATTTCCTAAGCTAACTAATTCTTCTTGA
The DNA here is from genome assembly GCA_034641835.2 of Pinus albicaulis. NCBI lineage: Eukaryota > Viridiplantae > Streptophyta > Pinopsida > Pinales > Pinaceae > Pinus > Pinus albicaulis. Next base: position 994,151,660 of record CM076570.1, on the reverse strand, counting down.
ATTAGTTAAATAATACAAGTTTTCATGAGATGAAATTACAAATTTTCTTTAAATTTTAATTAAGGGAAAATTAAATCAATATCCTCATATGGTAGCCATTATTGGGTGTCATTTTCTTGATTTCATTTCTGGTTTCCATTTTCAATGTTTCTTGTTGCAAATTTCAATAGTCTACACCAAAATAAGTCTTGGGATCATCCCTCAAATCATCATCAAGGAAAGGAAGGACATGACCCTACATTTAATCAAGAAGATATACAAATTTTAAGTCTTCTCATCCAAGAGAAGCACTTCAAGGGAAAAGATCACAGTCAAAACCCTTATTCAATTAAATAAGCATTCTTGGGATCTACATTCAATAATAACCTCAAAGACTTTGAGTTAAAGTTTCTTGAACACTATCAATGACATTTTCATCATCTTCAATAGTTTTAAAGCATTCTACCTCTCATAGAAGCAGGGTCGTTACAATTGAATAAAATCACCTAAGAATCATCAACACATCATTAATGAGTCATCATCAATCATCATTTAAAAGGAAATTATCATCAAAAATCTAAAGTGGTCTCTCTCTTTTTAAAGGATCACTCTTGAAGAGAATTATCTCCATCAAAGAAGTTATCTATTATCTACATCATCATCAAATTCAAGGAAGCAAAAAGTGGAAGAAGCATCTTAATAATTAGTTATATTTATGTCCACATATGAATCTTTCAAAATGTTTTTTTGCAAGGAAAGCAACAAATTGGTTGGGGCTTCAAACTATATTGCATGGAAGAAAATGAAAGATCTAAATTTCATTGAAAATCAGGTCATGGATCATGTCAAAGGATCTATCACCAAACCAGCAAAAGAATATGCTCAAGAAATTGAAAAGTTTATGAAGGGGGGATTTAGGGCTCTAAGGATTCTCATAGAATCCATTAAGGATCCCCTCATTCCATATGTATCAAAATAGAAACTTCAAAATAGATATATAAAAAAATGGTAGAGTTATATTCTGTAAGCACTGCAGGAGAAGTTATCTCATTAAGGAAATAACTATACAAGCTAAAGATGTCAAAAAAAGAAGCAATATTCTCATATTCTATGGGAATATCTGAAATCAAGGATAAATTTGAAGATCTCGAAGAAATCATGTCTGATAGATCAATTACTACAGTAGTACTAAATGCACTTCGAGAGGAATGGGGTAACTTTACTTCAAGAATTTAAGGGAAGAAAAAAGCTACTCCATTCTAGGATCTATGGTCTTTATGCAATATTGAAGAATCCAAGCTAAAGGAAAAATATGATGTAGGATAAGGTGAGAAAAATCAAGAATATGCTGCAATGACAAAAAGAAAAAGAAATTTTGGAAAGTCTGGTCCTGAGAAAAAGAAGAAGGACATGGATAAGATTCAATGCTATGTATGTCATGAAAATGGGAATTACAAGAGAGATTGTCCTAAGGTCAAGAAGGAAAATAAGAAAAGAGGAAGAGAAGAATCACATATCACCAAAGTGGAGGAAGTTGAAAAGAAGAAGTACAAGAAAGATGAAGTAAAATATATATACTATGATTGAGATAGTCTTCCTCACCTAGTTCTCTTCAAGTTTCTATTTTCAAGTGTCTTTTATGTTGCAAAGTATAACTATCATTATAGGGATCATTAGAAGAGCATGATAGGATGCATCATGGCATCATAGAAGCATAAGAAGTAAGAGCTTGTGACATCATCATAGGGAACCATGAATGATAGATGAATTAGTTCTATGAAAGGATATAGCTCTCAGTAACCTCATTAGAAGCATAAATAGTACTTATGGGAAAAGTGAAAATAAAAATTCATCTCGTACGAATCTCATAATACATCAGTTAAGAGGAAGCATCTTCTAGATGAGGATACTTAATATCCTCTATTGGAATGTTCATCAGAAGGTTCACCAATCAAAAGGGAGAAAGTGTTTCATATAGAATCCCAGCTTGGAGGAATTTATGAGAGGATGGTAATGATGCCAATAAGCAGATAAAAGGATTGAAGTTATTTCAATCATGGATGTTGCTGAAGGAAGATGACCTAAAGAAAAATGAGGTATGTATGATTATATTCAATATTGTAGAGTCATGTCATATGGTTGCATACAACATGGATGAATGTTCTACTTAGAGAGTTGGATCAAGAGAAAATGATCTCCTCCATTGAAAAGATGCAGAAAGGCATGGGTCACACAATTAATAGATGAAATCAACATAATGTGTCCCCATCTGAAATATGAGGTGGTTGACCATAATTAGAGGAACTATGATTGTTGGAAAAAAAGGAGGTATCAGGGCAAGACCCAAGTTTAGGTTTGAGGCCAACAAGGTTTCCGTAGCAGTATAGAACAACGCCGGAATTTTCACACTATTCAAGGGGGTAGGGAGTCTCACCTGAGGCATGCCATGACCTTACTAAGATTAGAAGTTAGATCATGTAGAAGACAAATATAAACACCGATAAAATTTATGGAGACTTAGGAGCCATATATATATATATATATATATTAACTCTAAGAAGGAGCTATCATTCATCAGGACAAGTTCAGAATGTTGAATTAAAAATTTAATCTAGGCATATATTCACCATAAGAATTTAACGATAATAAACTTGCAACATCACACACACAACAACAACTCAATTTCATTAACAATATCAAAACAACATACATGTGCTCCGCAGAGTCTATTACATTCTAGATCAGTACAAAATACTTCTCACAAAAATCTCCTAAGGCTCTACCTTTTCTCGGCCTCTCGCTGACCTGACCTGCTAACTAATCAACTCCTAAACTGACTAACTGCTTTCCTATTTGTTTTCCGTCGACTGACACTCTCAGTCCTTACTCCACTTTCTTCTTTCTCACTGGGAGTTCTGTTGATTGTTCTTGTCTCCCAACTCTGCCATTTTTGTTGTTCTATGCAAATGTCACACCACTTGTCTTCTGGCTTTCCACAACTATGACAACTCCTTGTCTACCTTGATTGCGTTCCACCACCTGTCCTCCAGCTTTCCGCAACTCAAAATTGTTCTATCCCAAAAATAAAGGCCAGGGCCCAACCACATGCTATTGACTCGTCCCGAGTCAATCTTTCCCTTCTTTCCCTGTTGTTGCGGCTTCAAGAGTCGGGGTAGACATGATGGGTAATAATTATGGCTTAATATGGAAACTTTATTACGATATGGGGGTTACTAATTATGGTAGTTATTTTTCAAATTCAGGTGATCCTACGGACTGAAAATGGTATAATGGGTCATTATGAGTGAATGATGTTTGACATGCTTAGGCTATCTGATAATGTAGACTCCCCCCCCCTGACCACAATTGGTTGCGATGCGGTCTCCACATCGTAACAGGTGTGATTGTTGTTCTGCCCCATAGTGAAGTTTTCTCATTGAGGATTCCTATTCTAAAAGCTTAAAATATGGTAATTCTATGTCTCATCTTGGTTTCGAGAGAGTTATTGACTCTATCTAAGCTACTCTACCCTATTGACTGCTCTTGGGTGCAAGAGTTATTCAAAATAAATTTGTGGAACTTACTCATGATAGGGTTTCAGGCGTGCGCCATTTACCCATCCTTGCAGTATTTGTCCATCTAGTTGTGGCAGTCTGACTGCACCTGATTCTTTAATCTCTATAGTATGATATGGCACCATCCAGTGCATTCTGAGTTTCCTTGGGAAATTTTGCAATTTGTTGTCATATAGTAGGACTTTTCCTACAATGGCGAATGTTTTGTTCTTGATGTGATGGTCATGTCAGGATTTCTGTATTTATTTTTGTACTGTCTAATGGAAATACGCTAGAAATCTATCTTCTTCAAGCTCCTATAGTTCATGGAGGCGTTCAATGATGGAGTCTTCATCTGTCATATGTGTAGTTAAAGCAATCAAGAGACTTGGTATGATAAATTCGGCTGGCATTACTACCTTTTTTCTGTATGCCAACTGGAATGGAGTTTGATTATGCAGTTTATTCATGGTTGTCCTATATGCCCACAATGTGGTTGGTATCCTTTCATCCCAGTCATCATGATTGGCATTGCATATCTTTTTTAGTCCTTTTTCCAATATTTTATTGAATGCCTCAACGGTTCCATTCGCTTGAGGGTGATATGGGCTGCTTTTGTGGTGTTGTTCCATAAAGTTATCTAGAAATGATTTAACTGTAGCATTAATGAAATGCGTACCTTGATCACTTGTTAGGCTCCTGGGACAGCCGAATCTACTGATTAAGTTCTCAAAAATGAATCTGGCTATTGTATCTGCTATGCAGTCCCTAACAGGTGCCGCTTCTGCCCACCTTGTAAGATAATCTATTGTGGTAATTATATACCTTGCATGTGAGTGTCATGCCATTGGTGCAATTGGTCCTATGAAGTCGACGACCCATTTCTCAAATGCCTGCATAGCCCTCATAGGGTTTAGTGGTAGCTCATCCCGATGTGACAGTCATCCTGTCCTTTGGCAGATATCACATTTTTTCACATATGTGTTGCTATCTTTGTGTAATGTAGGCCACCATAGCCCTGCATGTGGTATTTTCCTTGCGGTTGGTTTTGCGCCGACATGGCCTCTTGCAACTCCGTTGTGACACTCCCGCAAGATGTCTTCTCTTTCATGATCCAGTACACATATTCACAAAATATGATCCAATCCCATTTTGTATAACTGTCCTACTATTAATTGATATTCGGCTACTTTCACCACTAGATGTCTCTTTTGGGTTGCTTGTATTATGTTGGGAATTTCCCTGTGGCCAGATACGCCACTATTTTCTCTAGATAGTCTAGGATGGCTTATACTCTGAAGAAATCAGCATCCGACAATTGGTCATCAAGGGATCCCCTGTTTTCCTCGTTCTCTAATCTTGATAGGTGGTCAAGACCCCCGTTTAGCCTTCCTGTTTTTACTATTACTTCAAAAGTTAACTCCTAGAATAGTAGGAGCCATATACAGATTCTTCCTTCAAGTACAGGTTTTTTTACTAGATATTTCAATGTTGAGTGATCTGTGAAGAACTTGAAGTACCTCCCAATAAGTAGTGATGAGACTTATGTATAGAGTATACCATAGAAAGATCATCTCTTTTTGTGGTTGTATAATTTCTTTCAGTTGTGGATAAATTCCTGCTTGCGAAGTACACTAGATGATCTATGGAAGTTTCTCCTAGCTGAGCTAACACTGCTCCTAAAGCAATGCTTGAGGCATCAATGTGGACATGAAACTGTTTATCCCAATCAAGATGGGCCAAAATGGATTCACTTGCTCGTTTCTCTTTCAATGTGCTAGTGCCTTCATGCATTCTTCGTTCCACATGAATTGTTCTGACTTGCACAATAGTTTTTCTAAGGGTGATTTTATCTTTGCATAGTTGTGGATGAATCTTTTGTAGTACCCCGTGTTTCCCAATAGCGACCACAGTTGTTTCACAGTATCTGGTGCTTCAATGTTTACAATGACTTCTACCTTTGCTACGTCCACACATACACCCTACTTACAAACGACATTTCATAAGAGCGTTTTGAAAGGTACTGCAAATATGCACTTCTTAAGATTGAGAGAAATTTGAAGTTGTCTGCACCTATCAAACATTATTCTGAGCAGAGTTGCATGACTCTTCAGTAGATTGTAAATTGTCCAATCTTCCCTATATACTTCCAAGAATTTATGTATATAGTCTCTGAATGTTTCTATCACTATCCTTGAAAACACAGTTGGTGCATTCTTTAGTCCAAAAGGCATGGCATGGTATGCAAAATATCCCCACTCTGTTGTGAAAGTAGTCTTCCTTTTGTCTTCTTCTACTATTCTTACCTAATGATATCCTGAGAAGCCATCTTTGAATGAGTATGCTTCGTTTCCTATTACATTGTCAAGAACCTCATCACTAAATGGAGTTGGAAATGGATCATGAATGCATGCGTTGTTGAGACTTCTTTATTCCACACATACTCTATTTTTTTATTTCTCCTTTTTACTTTGTATTATGATGGGACTGGCCCATTCTGCTTCGTCAACTAGAAAAATCAAACTTCCCTTCAACATTTTATCTATCTCTTCTTTAAATTTTTCTTTTACTCTTGGATTCAGTCGGTAAGGCCTATGCTTTAGTGGCCTCGCATCTGGTTTTAAGGCTATGTGCATTTCTCCCAGATCTCCTTTAATGCCTTTGAGCTCTGCCACTGAAGATGGGAACAAGTCATCGTATTCCTGTAACAGGTCGAAGATTTCCTTTGTTGTCTATGTATCCCAATAATCTCCAATAGATGAAATTTTGGGTTTCTCTGTGCTTCCAATATTTTTCTTCTTCATTTTCAAAGGTAACAAGTGTAGTCCCTCTGTAGTTGGTTCTTCTTGTATTTCCTGCTCTCCTTCTTTCTCTTCAAAGTATAGATGTAGGAGATTCTCTAAGTCATCATCGTCTATCTCCCGATCTTCTTCTTACATGCTACTGATTATTTAACTTTCTACTCTGATAACGGTATCTCTTCATCTTCCTGAAGCTCTGAAAAGAAAAATACTCGTTTAATTGCTTGGATGACATCTGTGACTTGTTCTGTATCTCCTTTAAAAGAAAAACTTTGCGTAAATACTTCCACTACTGTGTCCTAGGTACCAGTTCCTCTCTTTTTCTCTTATGTCAAGTACCAAGCTTGTGGTATGGTGTCCAGTGAATGCATAAAGTTTTGCACCCACAAAATTTTCTGGATACCCTTCTTTCCTCCACTTATACTCACAACTTCTTAAGTGTGCCAGGGGGTCAGAATCCCCTTGGTACTTCTCTCTGAATTGCGGTCAGAATCCCCTTGGTACAAAAGGTCAACCAACAATGATGAAATCTCAAAGGAAATCAGTCAATAAAGTTGAATGCTTTAAATGTCATAATTATGGGCATGTTGCAGCAAATTGCAGGAGTAGATCATTTCAGCCTCAATCAAACAGTTCCTACATAGAAAGGTACTCTGGTTTCTTCAAGGGATATTGTTTTTAGTGTAACAAGTATGGACATAAATCAGCTGATTGTAAAAGGAGGAAGATTAGAAATACTCATTATGATTCTTATGCTTATTTCTCTGGACACATGAGATGTTATTCTTGTAACAAGTATGGACATGTAGAAAAGGAATGCAGGTTGAACAGATATGAGAAATTGGATAACTTCCAGCACACAAATAGCAAGTTCAAACAAATCTGGAAAAAAATGGAGGACCGATCAGAAACGTAGGGAATTCTGACCCTACTGCAGTCATCCGCTTCTGAAGCTGACTTTTCTTATTGACTGCAGGAATGATGTGGGATACATTATGAGATTTAGTAATGTATCGTCATAGGGGGAGCAATGTATGATGACTCTCATGGTTGATTTGATTATTATATGTATTTCTGACAGAGCATCTGATATGAAGAAGACAGGTACAGGAAGTACAAGTTCAGGGGGAGATGAAGGAATGTGAAAATTTCTATGCTTCACTTTCCATACGCGGGTTCTATGAACAAAAGTCGCGTATACACGCGAGTTACAGCAGACACAGTTGCGTATGAATTGATGATAAGAGAATTTATATGATAGTTGAAGATCTGGAGCAGAGGTTCAGGGGGAGCATCAGTCTGACTATTAATAACTGTTTTATTGACTCTGCATCAGCTTATTTTCTCAGTTTTAAATAATGATATGATACTTGGTTACTTAAGTTGAAGATTGTGGATAAGTCATGTTTCCTTTTTGATGAAGAGTATTCATTGTTGAAATAAAAGTCTTATAATTCGGAGATAAGGGCAGTTCATGCAGAGATTGTTGCTGATGACTTGCTGATGAACGTATTCAGGTTGCACAAGTTAAGAAGAAGCACTGGTTCAGGGGGAGCAGCAGGTTGAATACTAATGATTGCATTGTTGGCAATATGACTGCTTATTCTTTGGTTTTTGTGATACTCATGCTCAAATGATGATGACTTGGTACATGGTTTATTATGATGAGGTTTTGAGCTCTGGTAGCTGATAAGTATCTTTTGTGCTCACACATGGATGAGTTGGATGTCGTTTGATTCAGAAATAAGAATAGATCATGCAGAGTTTGTTACTATGGTTGAGATATTTTGCCTACATATGTTACTTCATGTTAAATCTTGAAGATCTTGATGATATTGGACCTCATGGATGATTGCTTGACACGTATTTGAAGATGTTGTTCTGGTATGATAATCTCTTAAAATATTGTATTGATGCTGCAAAGAATCTGAAGGCTTGGTTACTAATGTGTTTATGCTACAACCGTTGGATGACGCTTGAAGACACAACTACACTGTTCTATCTATTTGTATTCCAGGGAAGTTTTCAAATATCTCAAAAAGAAGCTGAACACTGTATTTTTTCTCACAGAGGATCAGATCTGGTTAAAATATAGAAGATGGTATTGGATACACGGGTTTACTGAAACACAGTCGCGTATATACGCGAGTTCATGCACTGAAAGCCACGTATGTCTGATTGCTGACAAATTTATGTTTGGAGTCAGCTCTCTTCAGCACAGCTGCAGTACTATTTAGTATCTCAGATGTTCCAGCTCTTATAATACTGTTTCAATCTCTGATGTTTTAAAGATGCCTTGATGATTGATTGAAAGTGTTCAGGATGCACAAACTAAGGGGGAGCCTTATTCATAAGGAAAGGATGTTTGGATGCACATTTTCAGGGGGAGCCCTAGTCTTGCTGAGTATAATGCATTGTTGGAATTATGGTGGATCTGATATATGATCTCTCTTGAGGTTTTTCTGGTCTTAGTTTTAAATGGTCATTTTTTTATTTTGATGAAAAGGTCTTGTTGAGACCCATGTTGTAAAATTGTAATATTCAGTCATGTAAGGACTTGTCAAATTGTAAACCCACTTGGTTGGGTAGCTGAGTCAAATTTTGTAAACCCACTTGGTTGGGTAGCTGAGTTGAAATGTGTAAACCCACTTGGTTGGGTACTTGAGTCTCATATGTAAATCCACTTGGTTGGATATTTGATGTAAGTATGAGTCTTTGGTTCATAAATTCATATACTTCATTGAAAAATATGTTTTAAGATTCATCATGAACTCAGGGGGAGCTTGATCACTTCAGTATATATCAGATTTGCAGAATGCTTCTTCCACATGAGGAGAAAAGGGGGAGAACATGTTGGTTTTTGATCTGCCCTTTGCCCTTGATGTTAAAGGGGGAGAGTGACATGGTGTTTGAATGGTGTCAAAAATGGAGAAAGAGACATGGTGTCATTGTATTCATCTACCTATCTGTTGTGATAACCAAACACCATCATGGTTGCCATCAAGTCCAAAGGGGGAGATTGTTGGCAATATGATGCAGAGTGTTGTCCTTGATGGCAACCCACTGAATGAAGATTAAGACATGCGACTGTTGACATGTGTTGTCCTTGATGGCAATCCACCTGATGAAGTTATTCTTGACGTGATGGACTTGGTAAATGATGTTTGTTAGCAATATGATGATGAGTGTTATCCTTGAAAGACAACCCTCTTGATGAAGATAATGGCAACTTACTGGATGAAGTTGTGCTTGTTAGAATATATTTTGATGAACTAAAACTGATGTATCTACAGTGAGTACAGAAGGCAATGAAGAAAGGAATTCAGCATGTGCTAAATATATGATGAAAAGAGTATGGCTCAAGGCATACGCGGATTTGCCTAGGAGAAGTCGCGTATGCACGCGGTAAAGTACGTGCCAAGTCGCGTATGGGCAAAAGCGCTCAAAAAGTGCAAAACCAGGGGTAACCACCAAGGTATTGACCCATTGTATTGGGTAATGATTCGTCTAATTGACCCCGTCTAGGAATACCATCGGAAGTAATGTAGTTTTGGGCTCATGGTATTGTTTTGGCTCATGGTATTGAAAAAGGGTAAACCTATATAAGGAGAAGAAATTCATTGTGCAAATCATGAGTGTGGTGCAAGATGTCTGAGCTTGAATGAATACTTCTCTCTGAAGGATATCTGAATGGAAAGGGTTACAGTTGAATGATAGATCTGAATGTATGATGCACCAATGATGAAGAAGGGGATCTAGATCTGAAATGTACTTGTATTTGCTAGATCTTTTTATGGAATGATTAGATCTGTGATGAGGCGAACATCTGTCTGAGGTAAAGGGTAAAATCTGAAGTGATGTATCTGTTGTGAAGAATTGCAATGACATAAAAGTTCTAAAGAACCATACGCTAGTTCGCCGAAGAGGAAGCGCGTATATACGCGGCTTCGCTGAAGAAAAAGCGCGTATGCGCAATGAAATTGGATCTGTAATATGTACAGAAGTATACGCTGGTTTGTGTGAACGGAAGCGCGTATATACGCGACATCAGTGAAAGGAAAGCGCGTATGCAAACTAGGGTTTGCTGAAGTCTGTGGTAAGAAATGTCTGATCTGTTCTGCTGTGTTACTGCTATCTGTATTCTACAGTTCTGAGTTGTCTGTATCAGTCTGGTTGTATGATTGAGCTTAAATATGTGGAGTGGGTCCAGTCTGAAAATATGATGAAACGTGGCCTGCAAGTTATGTCCTAAAGGAAGCTTTGGATCCAGTGTGAAAATTGATGAAACGTGGTCCATAGAGGTGCTGAGGGTTGTAGCCTTCAGTCAGGGGGTTGTAGCTCCCTTCCAGGTGAGGCTGGTAAACGAGAGCAGGGGGTCGTAGCTCCCTTCCAAGAGAGGCTGGTAAACGAGTCAGGGGGTTGGAGCTCCCTTCCAGGAGAGGCTGGTAAACGAGCGCAGGTGGGTGCCTGCGTGCTGGTAGGAGTCTGCACCAGCACATATGTTGCAAGATGTTTTCTCTATAATAAAATATTGAAGGCTGAGCAACTGCAGCGGTGGTTTTCTTCCGACTTGGGTTTCCACCTAAAAATCCTGGTGTTCATGTGTGATGCTTTGTGTGATGGTTTATTCTGTTGTTACTACACATGTTTACTGTTAACTTAACATCAGATGAATGAATATTGCAAAGAACTAAGTTAATAATTATCTGCATATTTATATCTCTGCTAATACGCGAGTTGTATGAAGGATATCCACGTGTATACGCAAGTTTACTAAAGGAAAGTAGCGTATGGGTTTTAGAGAGTGAAAAAGTAAAAAGTTTTGAATATGCAGTAAATACTGATTCACCCCCGCCTCTCAGTATTTTTCCCAACAGTTATAACATCTTACTGGTCCTCTTCCTCTAGTTCTGCTACCTCTCATTCCTCCTCCTCGCCCACTTGGATTTTCATTCACTCTATAAGACGGTCTATCCAATCATTCTACCAATGCATCTAGGGCTCTACATTGCTCGGTATTATGCGTTGTGGAGGCACGAAATTCACAATATATATTTTTTGGAATATTATAATATTTTTGCAGAATTGGAAACAGTCGTGGAGGATGACCAATACCTTTGCATATTTCACAGCACTGGGTTGCTATTTTATTTTGTTGATTGGGGAACCCCGGGAAGTGGGGTTGCAGTTTATATAGTCCTTGAGTATTTATCTGCGCAACTCCTCCTACTGGTGGAGCCCCCCTGTGTTCTGGTCGTCAAATTTCGAACATTTTCCCCTTGCAATCTCGGAAATTTTGTGGCAACGTGTCCTTCCATCAAATAATGTGTGCACCACATGTTGGGCCTTGCAGGTTGTACCAATTAGATGTCTTTCAACTTCTCCGTCAAATCGTCTATTTGATGTTGTACTCCTAGTATGGAAGGATCTTTTACTACTACTCCTCCTCTGAACTCCTGCGGTTAACCCTCCATAGCTTCTATTTTAATAGCTTGCTCAAGAGCATCCTGAAGGGTATCAATCTTCTGTTGCGTCAGCGATGTCCTTGTCAATGGTAGGAGTGCTTTGATGAACCAATCCCGCTAGTGATTTGGATCGATTGGGTAACTTAGCTTTCCAATGGCATCTTTAAACCTTCTCATTAAATCCCAGATGATTTCTCCTTCCCGTTGTTTTATTTCCCATAGCTATGACAATCCCTACTAATTCGTCTGAGCCAGTTTGAATTCTTGGACAAATTCTTTCTTCACATCATATATTGTTGGGTTTTGGTGTGCTTCTGACCATTTAATGAACCAACACAAATCTCTTTCTCTTAGAATGGTCTATAACTCAATTAACTTGACTTCATCTGGTGTCTTCCATTCTCTCCAAATGGCCTCGCAGAGGTACCAGCGCTGCTCCACATCATTGTTACCTTTTCCAGAAAATTTTGGGTATCGAGTGAAAGATCCCGCCATCTTTCCTTGTGTTGGTGGTACTAAAAAAAAACCTCTACTTCCCAGCTGAGAGATTATACTACCATCACTCTTGCTAGTAGATATCTGTATTATGGATTTAGTACTACTCAAATTGCTAAACTCTCATAACTTAACAAAAAACTTATCAGCTGGATGATAGAGTACTAAGGGAAGGGTAGGACTAGTGCTAATTGAAGCTTGGGGAATAGGATTACCTTGCATTATGGGTGGTGGTCTCTCCTAGAATAGTTGCTCCATCGCAACATGCAGTTCCATATCAGACTCCTCTTCAGGGCACGCGTCCTCCTCATTGGACTATTTTCCCTTTTCCCTTCGGGATGGGCTCCTATAAACTTGTCTAACTTCCTTAATGGTCCCTCTTATTCTTTGGGATCCCATCTGAATTTCTCTTCCCTCTATCATCTGTGATGCCTTTTCCTTGTCCTGTCAATTCTTCTCCTGCTTTTCAAACTTTTTCATCACCCTCTCCTGCCACTTCTCAACAATCTACATCGTTTGATGTGCTCTCTGCTCTCTCAAAATACTGGAGGTTTTAGCATCCATATCCATATTCCCTCCTTTTCCTTCCTCGTAACATCTTTCCCTCAACTCCTTCCCCCAGTACTGGAGGTTTAGGTCTCCATCTCAGGGATTTGGAGTGACATCAATCCCTCATCCATCATTAGAGCTTTAATCCGCAATGGGATTTCTCTCAATAGTTCTCCCTGCAACCCAGATCTAAATATGTCTTCAACTTTTGTAAAAGATTGGTAACACTCAGCTGAAAATTCCACAATGTACCCCTTCAAATTGTTGGAAATACTGAGAGGGGGGAATGAATTAGTATTCCTTTCAATTATAGCATTAGTTAATATTCAATTATTATCAGTGTTTGTACAATGATAGCAGCAAACAAGAGGAACACAAATGCACACAGTTTTTAAGGTGGAAACCCACTCCGGGACAAAAACCACCAAATGCTTTTCTAATAATTCTTTAATATTCAACTCCAATTGAAAATAAAGCTCCAACTTCCTAGAATCTAGAAAAGCATTCTTCTCCAGCTCCCACTGGATCGACGCTCCAATGCCCAAGGTTCTTCAGTAGTCAACTGAACAGATGCCCCAACACCGAATGAGCTACAACTCACCCTAGCACCACCCTACCACCCTATAGAAGAATAAAAAGAATGGACTCCCGTACTAGGGAAAATGGTCCAATTTACAATGATATAGAATGGTGTAGAAGAAGAATATATACTAGACCATAACCCCAACTTTGACACAACCACCTAATAATGATCCTAGACCTCCCAAAACTGCCTCTTCAACCCTTGGAAAATAGATACTAGTACAATTTGTACAATAATGTATTTACAATGACTAAGTACAATGATACCTTTACAATGATTGTATGCAGTGCTACCCACTTGAAGACTTGTATGATGAACTTCTTGTTGTTGTTATGCACCTTGGTTTCTGCTCTTGTCATGCTACCCTCTGCTGCACCTTTCTTTGCTTTTCTGCCATAGAAAGTCTGGTCCTTTGCAATCCTTGACAACACATGATCTAGATTTTTCTTGCCTTCTAGGACCTCGATATTGAATCTAGTGTATCTCTGCTATTTCAAATCCTCAATATCTGATTTCTAGTCCTATATTATTCCTCTCAGTCATCTTTCCAATTCCATATGTCTAACCCAATTTGGATTCTTCAAGAGAGAGTTATACCCAATCTCTCACAATGCCCTAATTATGGACTGTTTCAGCAGAGCGCACTTGTATGACATGCCACGTGTCATTTTTTCTTCATTTGGATCTAAAATTGATAGAGCGAAAAGTACAGACTATGCACTATCTTCCACTTTTTACAAAATTCCAATCCCATACTCAGAGAGAGAGTTATGATGAATTTACCAAGGTCACTTCTTTGAGATGAATTTCAGGAGCATGCAAAAACCCTGACTTCCACAGATCATATCTCCAAATTTTGCGCACCTTGATCTGAAATTTTTACTGCAGCTTCCTCAGGATCTCATCTTCACCTCATAAAAATTTCAGCTTCTGAACCTTCATAGAAAACAAGTTAGAGCGAAAATTCCACGATGACCTGTTTCAAATGGCTGAATCCCTTGCATAAGGAGGAAATGAAGATCACAATTTATATGAATTCTTAAGTTGAGAGGGGCTTCAACAAGTGAACGTGGGAGGGATTTTAGGAGCTTAAAAAAATTAATTATGACTTTTCAATGACCCATGCCCCAACCCCATGGGGTTTTAGCCCACTAACTGGGGGTACAAACTTCAAACATGAATATCTCTCAAACCGTGAAGAATTACATGGCGTGCCATATATCAAAGGAAACATCTCGACAAGTAGAAACCATAAAAAGCATTATTGACCCAGAATATATTAATTTGGTAGGTCAAAAACCCCATGCAATATCGGGTTAGCCCCTGGTGCTGCTTGGGTTGACATCAATGACAATCGTTGATCAACAGAAATTAGATTGTACCTAAAAATCTACTGCTCGGGTTAGATATGTATCTAATCAATGGAGTGATACTAGATCTATGTGCATCTAATTTCGATAGACTCTATGTGATCCCCCTAGGAGTGACTTGATTTGAAGTCCTCGAAACCAATTGTGAAGCTCCTCGAGAAACTTTCCCCAGAAAATTTCATATAGGTCACTCGCAAATTCAGAAAACAAGACCTGATCTTTGACAGTCTTTTCCCTCTTCTGTCGAAGTTTCGCTTGTTGCGACATGAACTGATCTAAGTGATTATACCACCAGCTCTATAGTTCCTTCTCGGAGTTCCACGATACCATGATATGAATTCTAAATGAGTTTTCAAGGTCCCAACAACAGAACCATTTTTTGGCGAAAAAGGAAGTCTCAGGGCAAGACCGAGGTTCAAATTTGAGGCCAACAAGGTTTCTATAGTAGTTTAGAAAAATGTTGGCATTTTCACCCTACTCAAGGGGGTAGGGAGTCTCACCTGAGACATGTCGTGACCTTACTAAGATTAGAAGCTAGATCATGTAGAAGATAAATATAAACACCGATAAAAATTATGGAGACTTCATAGCCATATATATATCTTAACTCTAAGAAGGAGCTATCATTCATCAGGAAAAGTTCAGAATGTTGAATTAAAAATTTAATCTAGGCATATATTCACCATAAGTATTTAACCATAATCAAATTGCAACATCACTCACACAGCAATAGCTCAATTTCATTAACAATATCAAAACATCATACATGTGCTCCACATAGTCTATTACAGTCTAGATCAGTACAAAAGACTTCACACAGATCTCTCTTGAGGCTCTGCCTTTTCTCCACCTCTCGCCGGCCTGACCCACTAACTAACCAACTCCTGAACTGACTGACTGCTTGCCTATTTTTTTTTTCGTCACCTGACACTGTCAGTCCTTGCTCCACTTTCTTCTTTCTCACTAGGAGTTCTGCTGATTGTTCTTGTCTCCCACCTCTGCCATTTGTGTTGTTCTCTACCAATGCCACACCACCTATCTTCTGGCTTTCCGTAGCTGTGACAGCTCCCTGTCTACCTTGATTTCATTCCACCACCTGTCCTCCAGCTTTCCGCAACTCAAAAATATTCTATCCCAAAAACAAAGGCCCCAACAATGATCGAAAGTTCCTAGAATAAAATGTGTGAAGAATGAAAGGAAGAGATCATGGAATGTGCAACTATGAAGGCAATAAACATCCGAGGATTGAAATATTTGATTATGATATCTCCAGGAAAGATATGAAAACTATACTTGAAGTCTAAAAAAGAAGGAGACCCTTGATAGTGGATATATTTTGGAGATCTGTCAATATGTATGCAATATGCTAATGCAAATTGGAAGATGTCATGATGAAAGACCATCACAAAGGTACTTTTGATTTAATGTTCATTTCATATGATATTTGGATGGGCTTATGCAGGGCTGCCAAGGGAAGGGATGTGGATGTCTTCCACCACTGATGACCATAAAGCGAGATGAAATATCCTTAAGTAAACGTGGCATAAAGCAGGCATCATGGCATGACTGAAGGCCAGATATGAACCGGTGGATCACTTTCTGATGAATGGAATAATGACATGACTAAATTATGGATGGAAGTGATAGATGGCCGGTGTCCTAAAAACAAGTACCGAAAGAAGTAGACACCATGACAAAGAAGAAATTCATGACATCAAAGGAAGGAGTTCTACAAAAATTTGGTTGTCTCATGATCTTCACCTAGAGAGTTGTTGGAAACAAGTCCCTGGTCAAGAGGGAGATTTTCAAGTCCCTATTTAAGAGGGAGCTTGGGTATATTTCTTCATGGAATGGATTAGTCATCCATGGTTAAGAGGGAGTGACAGTTACGGTTATGTATTTCATGTGTCATGCACTAGACTGGGACTAACAACCATAAGTCTTTGTGAAGGCCATGAGAAGAGATAGAGACACATAATTCTTGTCTTCACTTGGGAATATAAAATGGAGTATTGGGTAAAAATATGGCATTTGATACTCTTTGAGGATGAGTTATGGAATCCAAGATAAGAATATTCGTAGAGGACTGATATTCTTTGAGGACTGGGAATCGAATATAAGAATAGTCCTGGTGGAACACACCTTGAGAACCCGTGTGGGGTATGTTTCGAGAGAGACAATGATGAAGGTGTCTATACATCTTTGGTCTCACCAGAATTGTGCTATGATATTGTAGAGAGAAATATTTGTTAGTCAAGGCCTTGGTATGTGACAATGTTGGTTAATATGATGCTATAAAGATGGGTTACCAATATGAATCTTCTTATGACAATTCTTCATATTGAGAATATCCAAGTACCTTGTATGGATTATGAATACCTCCCTAGTTAAGAGGGAGTGTTTAAAAGTGTAAATATGTTTGGTATTCATAATGACATGTGTAATTATGATTTTATATAATTGATGAAAATAATTAAATAAAATTATTTTTGTAATGCTTGAATCATGGGTTTCATGATCAAGGAATTTTATTTTAGTTAAGATTTCCATTTTGAGCATTTACGTTTTTTCATCAAGTCATAAAAGTCTATTCATTCAATGTCATTTCTGGAATACCCTTCTTGGGCATATTACAAATGTATGTGTGTCATTGAAAGAGTCAAGAAGATCCTCCAAGGCCAAGCTCAAGCACCTCCATTAAGGCAGCCTTAAATGAAATTATGAAGCCTTACCTTATGACATGTTGACCTAGGAATATATAAGGTCAAATTATTTCTCATGGGAAACCCACTATAAATAGGCAACTCGTCCTCCATTTGGAACTTATATTTTCGGTTATGTATAAATCTACAATAAGAAGTCTTAGAATAACTAGGAAAGGAGCCTCATAACCAATGAAGAGAATGAAAGGAAGAGTGGAGTATTATGTATTGTTTTTGGGTCTATTTTTGGGATAAGTACACTCCACACATGCAAGATTCTGTTGCTACCTACTACATGAAGAATGAGGTACTACATTCATATTGTGGTGGAATATTTTGGAAAAGAAGAAAGTGATTCTCTAGCCAAGTTAAAGTAGAAAGATACTCCATCCAAAGCGAAGGGAATTAAGGTGTTTATCTTCCTCATATGATACAATTAGGCCTTCAAAATTAGGGCTGAGAATTGCAGAGTGGAGTTAAGGAACCAAAGTACATAGAATAGTTGAGATATTAAAGGAGGGAAGGAAGTTTGACCATCATCAACTCAAGGAAGAAATCAAACAAGAAGGCTTGTGACTTGGTCTTGGAGATATCTCTCTATCAGGGGTGTAGGTCTTGGTCTTGGTGTTCGTCAATTGAAGTCTCTATAACAAGAATAATTTTTTTGGGTTTTCCTCTCAAGTGGGAGAGGTTTTTTTCCTGGATGATCGCCTACATTCTATGTCTCTTGTATCTTTATTGTTTATACATTGGTAGTTGTTTGATGAAAAGAACACAATAATAATCTAAGTAAATAAAATATCCTAATCTAAGGAAGGAAAAAGCATTCACAAGCAGTTATCATTAATAGATAAATCACCTAATCTTGATGCCCTAGATTTCTCAACACCATCAAGAACAGGTATATGTTTCCAAGGATTGGTGACTTGTTTGATCAGGTGAAGGGAGCAACAGTGTTCTCAAAGATTGACTTGATATATGGATATCATTAGGTATGCATTAGCAAAGAGGACACCTACAAAAATGCTTTCCGGGCTAAGTATGGGAATTATGAGTTTGTTGTAGTTTCGTTGGTTTGACTAATGCTAAAACTACCTTTATATGCTTGATGAATAGTGTGTTGTGTCCTTATATGGACAAGTTTGTTATTGTATTCATTGATGACATATTGATATATTCTAAGAATGAGGAAGAGCATGTCGAACACTTAGCAGAAGTATTGATATTGTTGAAAGATAATCGGTTGTATTCTAAGCTCAGTAAGTGTAGTTTCTTTCAAACAGAGGTACATTACTTGGGAAATGTTGTTTCCATGGAAGGCATAGAAGTGGATCCAGAAAATATAAGTGCTATCGTGGAGTGGTAAGCTCCTATAAATATGGATGAGGTAAGATCATTTATGGGTTTAGTAGGCTATTATAGGAGGTTCATCAGAAGCTTTTCTTGCATTACATATCCTATTACATCACTACAGAGGCAAGGTAAGATATTTGAATGGACAGAGGAATGTGCAACAAGTTTTGAGAAATTGAAGTAGTTGTTGACAAATGCTTCAGTGTTAAATATTATAGATCCAGACAAATATTTTATGGTGTGTACATATGCTTGCAAGAGAGGACTTGGTGGAGTCCTTATGCAGGAGGGACATATATTATGCTATGAGTCACAGAAACTAAATGAGCATGAGAAAATTATCTTGCACATGATCTTGAGTTGGAAATGATCATCCATGGACTAAATATGTGGAGGCACTATCTTCTTGGAAGGAGGTTTCTTGATGATTGATCACAGTTGATTGAGGTATATATTTGACCAACCAAATTTGAATTCTAGGAAAGCTAGATGGTTGGCCACGATCAGTGAATTAGACTTCGAGATAAGGTACATTAAAGGTAAAGAGAACAGTGTTGTAGATGCTCTTAGTAGGAGAATACAATTGAATCATCTAGAAACTATGAGCTCCTACATGACAGATTTACAGGTTCGGATCTTGCAAGCAAGACAACATGATGACATGTATAGGGATATTTTGCACAGGTTACATCAGGGTACAGGTGATCAGGATGTGGAATATTGTCTTACAACGAACGATTTGATCAAATTTAGGGACAGGGTATATGTGACGAACAATAGTGAGCTCAAGAATCTTATCTTGAGGGAATTTCATGTAAAACTGTATTCAGGCCACCTGGTATATTAGAAGACATTTACATCAATGAATAAGTTCTACTATTGGACAAATTTGAAGAAAGAAGTGGTAGATTTTGTGGCTAGATGTTTGGATTATCAACAAGTAAAGGAAAAATTTAAGCATCCAGGTGGATTACTACAACTAATTCTGATTCCAGAGTGGAAACGGGAGGTAATTTCCATGTATTTTATTACATGTTTTCCGAGGACATATAGGCAACATGATTCCATTATGGTTGTGGTGGATAGGTTGAAAAAGGTAGCACACTTCATTCCAGTGAAGTATACTTAGTCAGCTAATGATGTAGTACGTGTCTTCATCATAAATTTAGTGGGTTTGCGTGGTGTTCCAAGGAATATTGTGTCAGATAGGGATGCTAAGTTGACTTCCAAGTTTTGGAAGAATTCTTTTACAATTTTGGGGACAGATTTGGCCTTCAAAACATCTTATCATCCATAGACAGATGGGAAGAAAAAGGGGGTCAACAAGATATTGGAGGACATGTTGAGGATGTATGTGGTGCATCAACAAAGGAGATGGGAGAAGTACCTTCCATTGGTTTATTTTTATTACAACAATGGTTATCAGGAGTCACTAAGGATGAGTATATTTGAGGCCATATATGGGCAGATTTGTAATACTCCCATCAGTTGGAGCGATCCAGTGAACAGAGTGTTGATAGGACCAAACATATTGGTATATATGGAACATGAAATGCAGGTAATCAAGAAAAATCTAAAGGAAGCACAACATAGGAAAAAAAATTATGCAAATTGGAACAATATTTTTAAGGAGTTTCAGGTTGGGGAACATGTGTACTTGTGCATCAAGCCCAATAATAGTTCCTTGAGGATTGGATTATGTGCCAAGTTCGTACCTCAGTATTGTGGACCTTTCAAGATTCTTGAAAGGATTGGATCAATAGCCTTGCACTGCCTCCGACAATGAAAGTACATGTCGTTTTCCATGTGTCATTTCTTAATAATTATGTTAAAGATGATGATCATGTGATTGATTGTTCTATATTGAAATTGGATCCAGAAGGAGAATTCCAAATGGAACAACAATGTATTTTGTAGAGAAATGTGTTCATGCTTCGGAACTGAGCAATTGAGTAGGCTAAAGTGCAGTGGAAGCACTTTAGGCCCGATGAAGCTACATGGGAGATGGTAGATCAAATGTGGACTATGTATCCTTCTTTATTTACTGGTTGAGTGAATGTTTTTGGTATATGTACATATGTATATGGATGTAAATACTGCCATGAGGTGTGTTATAAAGCTCCAATAAGAGGTATGGGTCTCATGTCATTATAGTTGTCATGTTGTTATGTTTTTCATGTTAGTTTGTTTCTCAACGGGTTTATAATTGTAATTACTACAATGAGATATTTATAAATCTCTATAGGCAATATGTTTTGTTTTCAGCGGTTTGCTAGTTTATAGGTGTCAGTGAACACCGAGGACGGTGTTTCTCCAAGGAGGAGGGTTCTATAACAACCCTGGTAAAAAATCCATGTAATAAAGTCAATAAATGAAAAATAATAACCAAGGTCATGGGACATGTATTAAAAGTTGAATGTCGGGAAAAAAATTCTAGTGTGGGTTTTCATTTGGTTTATTATGGCTAAGGAAATGGCAAAGGATTTGGAAAGGAAAAGAGACAATTATTGGAATTTTATTTATGAAAATAATGGAAATTAGGAGAAAAGGAAGGTGAAAGGTCACAAGTTGCATGTGAGGAGGAAAATGAACGAAAATAATTTAAAATTAAGAAAATAGAGGCCTCATTAATAAAAATTCTTATGAGGATCAGTTCACAACCTTTTTTCAATTCAGTTTTGGAGCTCTCTCTCTATTCTCTCTCTCTCTCACTCTTGGAAACTTATAGTTTTCTTGCAGCACTTCAACATTAGATTAATGAAATAAAAGGAGGCAAAGGGAAGCAAATATCCAACAAGGAAGAGCAGGATCAAGTGAATACAACAAGATTGCTTGCAGGTGTCGATTTTCATGTGTGATTTCCTTGCTATATGTCGCATGTATGGTACATGCATGTGTGTTCTTTGTTCTCTTGCTATCATGGGCATAGGTTTTTCTAGGTGTGGCAATGTTCTTCAGCCTTATATTTCCATTTCCGAATATCCATAGTGTGATGGGTTCTCTTTTTGTTTACTTGGATTACATGATGGTTTCAAAATTGAGTGAAGTGGTCTCTGAAATAAATAACACAAGGCCTAGGAATCCCTGGACCGAAGAAGGTGGGATTGCAGTAAAAATGAATTTTATGTACGTCGGTAGGCCTAGGAATCCTTGACCACTGAATGGCAGGATATATGTTAAATCCTAGAGGGTGGGGTCTTGATTAGGCCTAGGAATCCTTGACCGATGAATGGCAGGATATATTGTAAAGACTAGAGACTAGGAGACAGGAAAAATCCTCACAGTGTAGGTGGAGAGATCCTGAGGCATCCATGCTTGTTTATGGCCTAGTGATCCAGTGGGGATTATGGTAACTCCTGATGAAAATTGGATTGGTTTTGTTGTGAGTCCCACTTTCATGCTTGGAATATGGCACGTGTGTGATTGCCTAAAAGAAATATTTGGTTCAGCCAATCTATGGTCGGGTGGTTCGTAGAAGTCCCAGACCCGGTTGCATTTTCATATGTTAATAAGATATCCTTATCCTTGGTATTTCATGTGTAAATTTACTGGCTCATATGTAGTTTTTATGGTTTCTATGTTCTTGTTATTTTTGTTGGTTATATGCTAGATATGAGTATGTTTTATTACAATATTTATGTATGGATCTCAACATGTTTTGATTAGAAAATGGATGTACAATGAATATATGACCTAATGGATGATAATGAAACTATTGTGATAAGAAATCAATGCTTCCTTATGAATCTCAGATAAGTATGAGACCCCTATGCTTAGATATGTTGTTATGACCTTAGATTACATATTTGTGACGTGTTTGACGAAATGCATATCATGGATAGTAGGGGCCCAGTCAAGTCCTTTGTTAAATGATTTCATTAGTAGCCTTATTTCATTGTTATTTATAATTTCTTAAGGTTTCATGAAGTTCTGGGCAGTGGCCTAACACCTAGCCATGAAAAAGTGGCTCAGAATCTGTGGTTGTTGACACAGAACTGCCTAAAAAAGTCCAAAATCATTGGAATTCCTTGTTTTGGGAGTGACTGGAAGGCCTTAGTTGCATGAATGGCTTGTACTGGGAGTGGTTAAGGGTCTAGATCAGTAAACTATCAAGTTGTCTCAGGGTTTGGTCACCTGGAAGGGTTGGTTGGCTCTTGAAGGTTCTGTAGCATGTGTGGAAAGCCATTTTGGTTTTGTTATGTTGGTTCCACTTCCTTAAATGTACATGGGGAGTTGAATTGCATCTTAGTATCCTCTTGTCACATGTTTACCCCAGTGGACCAGTTAGCTTGGGTAAACGTGGGAGGGTGGTGTTACAAATTCACTGGATCAAATCAAAACTAAGATCAAGGCATAAAAATGAAATTTTTGCATCCTACAAGAACCATCACATCCTATACACAAGAACCAGTTTGATGCATCACACTTACAAAGATATACAGGTGTGTTGGGTCGCTCTGTCTCAGACCAAAAAAAGCGTTGTGGCTAAATTTTTTCAAACGAAATAAAAACCATACCAAGCTTATAATTATGTTTTCCTATGACTAATTACGCTGTAAAAAAGTCAATTCAAGTCATATTTAAAGGTATAAAATGAATATGCAAAGGAAACCACTATAGGAAAATCTTGTTCCCCAACAGATTCACCAAGTTGTTTGACGAAAAATTATCTCTTGGAGACAAAAGTGAATTTCCTAGATCTAGTGGCTTGATCTAGAAACAACAAAAGAAAAAAACTTTTGATTTCCTTAGAGAAATTAGAATATGGAGGAAGAACTTACCTTGAGTCCAACGGAAGTTCTCCTCTTCTCCCTGCTTGTGAACTTTAGCTCCAGCTCCAAATGCTATGAATGGAACCTGTGAAACAACAATAACAAGTAGGATAACTACAATATATACATAGCATATAATAATATCTCTAATCAATGGGTCTAGAAGGCATTGAAATACATATGTATCAAATAGACATAAGTATAAGAAAACAAAGCATTTTGTCTTAATGAAATGTAGGATAAGATTACAGGCCTTTTACAAATCTTGACAATGTAGAAGTCTCCCACCAAACTTGTCCTTCCTTAGATATAAATCAAGCCTTTAATAAAAACTCAAGGATGGTAATGGATCCTTAGGGAAAAAGAAGCAACATTAGGGTATAACTAAGAATCTCCAAAAGCCAACCGAGACTCTATGGGATGTAGTGAATTTATAGGGTAAATGGGTTAGTTTAGGATTTACCAATATAGGACTTAGATCCACATATGAGGGAGGATATGCACTAGGGATAAGAGATAAGACCTCTAGGATACGATAGGATAGAAATTTGAGATCTCAATAAATAGTAAATGGTTAAAACCACCTTAGAAGCTTCTAGAAATAGAAGATTTGTAATTATTTTTTATTTTTCCAAAATTCTAGAACCATCGCACCTACAGGAAAGGAAACCTATGATGGTCAGTGTAGGTTCCAAGATATGCAAGATGTAACCAGTGTAAGTGGCTAGAAGGCAGGGTGGGTTGGGGCCAACAATAAGTTTTTAAGCTGATTAACCCAAAATTATTGGACTTTTTTGAGAGATAATTCTTAGGGATTTGAAAAGGGATGATTGCAAGGTGTCAAGGATGTTGATTGATCTGTTTTCTAGGAAATTTTAGTGAATGTGACAAAATTACCTATAAAAAATGATAATCCACTTACTCTTTACCATGCGCCTCTTTCCATTCATTTCGAGAAGCTCCCCTTTTCTTTTGTCTTCATCCCTTTCATCGTCCCAAATCGCCACAGTTGGTGTGTTGTCTATTTTCTTGATGTACTCATCGACATAATATAAAGACTGATATGATATACACCCCTATGCCATATACCCCTTCGGGTTTTCCCTTTGTCAAACAAAACCTTTGAATTTCTTCATGTACCTCTCTAATAATAACATCCAACGACAAGAAACCACCCCAACTAATTCAACCTCATCTACTAGGTGAATTAGAATATGAAACTGTAAGTCCATGAAACTCGACAACAATTCCTTCTCAAACATACAAATAATCTCAACTAACTCTTGACACCATCAAGGAATGCTAACCAGATGAATCTCCTTTAATGTGATCCAACGCACGAGTATAGGATAATGACACTGCATGGTAAATAGTACATTATACAAAAATTAATTATAAAATATCCCATTGCATAAAAATAAAAAATAATAATAAAATCATTTTTTTGGCATATGTACTCTTAGAAGGTTCAAATGGTCATGTGATTTCAACCCCAACAAATGGTCTTCCACATTGAAGCAACGCCATAGTGAAGACCCATATAAATAAGGCACCCTCACACTTGTTATAACTTCCTTTTACAAATAAAGGCCATCTTTATTTAAATGCATGGGACATCACCTTTATTGAAATACCTAGAGGGACCAAACTCTCCTCTATTTTCTTGTCTTGGCCAATGTTTATTTTTGGTTTTTGAAGAAATAATATCTCTCCTAAAAACCAATGTGTCATTTTCTTTCGATGATATGTGCCTCCATGAAGAATATGAAATATTTTTAAATATATGGATGGGATCTAGTAAGTGGTAAATCTTAAGATGCTCCTGATATGGGAGCTCATAAAAGATAGATTTCCTTTTCATCCCAATGAGAAATTTCTCAACATAGGTGTTGAAGAATTCTAGATCATCTAACATAGGCTCCCCATTTGAATCAAACAATTATGCAAACTCCTTTTCCTTATCTCTCTCATATGCTCTAATCCATTCAGTTGGTGTCATTAATGCAAACCTTTAGGTTCTATATAGTTTACCATTGAAAGAGGATGTTGCTCTTTTGTAAGGGTGTTCTTCTCAGAGGAATACCCTAGAGAAATCATACAATGGATTTTGTAAGTGGTCATACCACCTAGCCTTCAGAGAAGGTCCACAAAATTTACATCCATGATACCATTTTGTTACAAGACCTATGAAATAATTGTATACAGGAAAACACATTAGCAAACATGGAGATCAGAACATGTTGAAATGGCACCCCACTGTGGGGCTTCTAATTTATTTTTCCCTTAATTAAATTTGGAAGAAAAATTGTAATTTCATCTCATAACAACTTTTTTTAGTTAACTAAGTCAGAATGACTGAGTTAGCTTAGGAAATTTGAGTTGAGGGTCATATAGGATGCATGTAGAGTGATTCCATGATTTAAGGGGGTCCAGTTAAACTTATGCATGAGTTTTAATTAGTTAAGGGTGAAAATGTGAAGTTGGGTTACACTTTTGTGAGAATCGGAGGCGGAAATTTTTCTTCAGCAATAGTACGGTCGAACTTTACGAGAAAATTTGGCTGAACTCATTCTGCCATTTAGATTGACGTCACACTGACGACGTGGGCAACCAGAATTTTTGCCGGAGATGGGAAAACTGACAACAACAGTTCGGCCGAACTATTGCTAATAAATATATCGCCCGTGAATGATTTTATTTTCACGCAGCTTTGTATCTGTTGCTCTATTGCTTCGCGCGTATTTGTATCTGCTGCTCTGTTGCTTCATGTTTGTTGAATTGTTGCTCTAGCTTTGCTCTGTTTGTTCTGCTCTGTTGCTCTATTTCGGCGGGTTCGTTGAATTGTTGCGGCGCTGTTGCTACTCTGGCGCTACTTCCGCTCTGTTCCTGATGATCTGCGACGACGTTAAGCGAACCACCAGGTAATTGATATGGTTTTCTGCAATGAATTTTTTGATTGTTATCATAAATTATATTTTCTAATATAATTAACATTTTTTTTGCTGTGTTGCTTATAGGTTGGCGAATTTCTCTGGTGTTGTTGCTGCTCTAGTGCTGCTGATCATCTACGGCGACATTAAGCAAACCACCAGGTAAGAAGCTCATCCTTCTATTGTTGGACATTATAAGTTATTTTATCACTCAGAATATAAGTGATATCAGAATCCAAGATTGTTGTATATAAATCACTGCCAAATTTTACAAAAAATTTAAGTTTGCAGTTTGGTATTTAATAAGTGGTTACAGTTCTTAGGTTTTTCAAGCGAAAAAACTCTGGAATATATTATGTCCAATTCAAAATGAAAAATCTCCAGAAAAACCTTATAACTAATACAAAAAATTCAGTTCATTTCAAGCCTTTTTTCAAAACATAAGATACATAAAAGTTCAAATACTCCAGTTCTTCCGGAAAATAAAAAAACAGTAGTATATTTTTATTAGAATAGACAGGAGGGAGTATTAATTCCGTACCTCCGTTCGTACTTGTTTCTTTGCAGGAGGGTTATCCCGCCTGTTTCCTGTAGACTTAGGGGGAGGATGCAGCAAGCATAACTCCGCTCCCTTCAATAGGGAACAATGAGAAGGTAGGTATAATGAACGGTAAATGACTGGGGGAAAATTCACCCGGTAGCTGCCATAATATAGGGGGCCGTAGTGCAGGGGCTTTCAGGACCTTCCAGAAAAGAAAAAACAGTAGTATACTAAGACAAAATATCATCCTGGCCTCCCAAAATGTACTCTGCCAGTAGCCTTCCAGCGTTGAAGTCGTCACACCAAAACCTGAAGGGTGTCATTCACTGTGGCCGAAAACACCTGTGACCTACCAGAAAGTGTTGAAGTCATCACTTTGTGGTCCAAGAAGTCCATGTATAAACCGGTGCTCCCTACAGGAAGCTCATCATTTGCAAGAAAAACTCAGAAATATAACAAAACATCTTCCTACCACCAAAGCCTGTAAGGAATCAATCTATGTGGCCGAAGAACCTGTGACCTGTTAGAAAAGGAAATAGGATGGTATAAAGTGAAAGAACCTTTATGAAAAATTGATCATACGTTTGGCCTCTTCACCTTCCGGATCAATAAATTCATAAAACATCTGTCCAAAATTTGCAGTTTGGTTATGCAACAAGTGGTTACAGTTCTTAGGTTATGCAACAAGTGGTTACAGTTCTTAGTTAACAAGTGGTTACAGTTCTGTCCATAACTTGAAATTCATTTAAGTTTGTAGTTTGGTATGCAACAAGTGGTTACAGTTCTTAGGTTACAATATGTGTTAGATACTTGTAGTATGCAGTCAAGGTCATGTGCCCAATTTATCAAATAGATTATAGAATCTATATATTAGAAACTCGAAACTTGAAACCTGTAAATTTCAGTTATTTTAGAAGCTCAAAACTCTAAATTTGTAAATTTATATTGATCCCTTGTTTGCCTTTATATCATAGAACCATTTTCATATTTACACAAATATCATAACTGATTGTTTATTAGACTACATATCTTCATATAGAACTTGCAAATAGTATGGTGGAAATGTGGATCTCATGACTCTTCATAATTTACAATGATTCATTCCATATTATTCATAGATAAAATGTCGTTAAATACGAGATTTATCATAATGTACAATGATTCATTCCATATTCATATTTAGATTCATTCCATATTCATTTAAAAGAAGTAACTACTATATATTCCACTTCTACTCTAGATAGAGAAAGTAATGACTCTTTCTTGCCTAACCATGCAACCAAAGACTCTTCTAAGTAGAATTATACATTGTCCAAGTAATGACTCTTTCTTTCTTAAATATGCAACCAAGGACTCTTCTAAGTAGAATTATACATTGTCCACTTGTAATTTTCATGTCATCCACACAAGCCTAGTTGAATCTCTCTATGTGTTCAATGTAAATTTCCCAACTTTGGGTACTATAGTCCGTTGTTTGTAGTCTCTTTCACTTGTATATTAATATATGTCTATTGGTTAGATGACTATATTATATTGAAATATTCCAACTAATGTAAATTCCAAAAGTATATCTAGTCTAAACCTTGTTATGTATATCAAGCTTCCTATCATATAGATGTAAAGGTTATGATCAACATCATCTCATTCATCATCCATCATCTGCACATAACTTGCATCCAATTGATTTGATAAAAACACATTATCCAATAAACAAAACATTGAAACCAAAGGTGATTTGATAGTTCTATAGGCAGAGTTTGTAAAGGGCAAGGTAGCCTTTGGATCTCATATTTTATGAAAGGTGTCATATCCAGTAAATGACCCTACAGTCAATCTCTGGAATAGATCTAAATATAAGTTTTTCATTTTCA
This sequence comes from Pinus albicaulis, assembly GCA_034641835.2. NCBI lineage: Eukaryota > Viridiplantae > Streptophyta > Pinopsida > Pinales > Pinaceae > Pinus > Pinus albicaulis. The sequence continues at coordinate 994,122,695 of CM076570.1, read as the reverse complement.
TATCATGGTATCAAACAATGAGAGAGAAAAAACCTTTTATATTCAACATGTAAAACACAAATTAGCCATAAAAATTTTACATTGAAACCATAATTGATTAGTTATTAGACTACATATATTCATATAGAACTTGCAAATAGTATGGTGGAAATGTGGATCTCATGAATCTTCATAATGTACAATGATTCATTCCATATTTTTCATAGATCAAATGTCATTAAATACAATATTTATCATAATGTACAATTATTCATTCCATATTCATTTAAAATAAGTAATTACTATGTATTCCACTTATACTCTAGATAGAGAAAGTAATGACTATTTATTTCTTAACCATGAAACCAAATACTCTTCTAAGTAGAATTATACATTGTCCAAGTAATGAATCTTTCTTGCTTAAACATGCAACCAAAGACTCTTCTAAGTAGATTTATACATTGTCCACTTGTACTTTTCATGTCATCCACACAAGCCTAGTTGAATCTCTCTATGTTGTCAATGTAAAGTTCTCACCTTTTGGGTACTATAGTCCATTGGTTATAGTCTCTTTCAATTGTATCTTAATATCTATTTGCTACTAATAAATGACTATTATATTGAAATGTTCCAACTAATATAAATTCTTAAATTATATCTAGTCTAAACCTTGTTATGTATATCAAGTCTCCTATCATATATATGTAAAGGTTATGATCAACATCACCTCATTCATCATCCATCGTCTTATCAAATTGATTTGATAAAAACACATTAGTCAATAAACAAACCATTGAAACCAAAAGTGATTTGATAATTCTATAGGCAGAGTTTGTAAAGGGCCAGATAGCCTTTGGATCTCATCTTTTATGAAAGGTGACATATCCAATAAATGTCCCTACAATCAATCTCTGGAATAGATCTAAATAGAAGTTTTTCATTTTCATATCCATGGTCTCAAACAATGAGAGAGAAAAAACCTTTTATATTGAACATGTAAAACACAAATTAGCCATAAATGTTTCCCATTGAAACCAAAAGTGATTTGATACAAAACATAGGTTTTAACCTAAGAGTAAATGCCCCTACAACCAATCAATCTCTGGAAAATTTTTAAATATAGAAGTTTTTCATTTTCATATGCATGGTCTCAAATAATGAGAGAGAAAAAAACCTTTTATATTCAACATGTACAACACAAATTAGCCATAAAAGTTTCCCATTGAATCCAAAAGTGATTTCATACAAAACATAGGTTTTAACCTAAGAGTAAATGACCGTACAGTCAATCAATATTTGGAATAGTTTAAAATATTTAAGTTTTTCATTTTCATATCGATGGTGTCAAACAATGAGAGAGAAAAAAACTTTAATATTCAACATGTCAAACAAAAATTAGCCATAAAAGTTTCCCGTTGAAATGAAAAGTGATTTGATACAAAACATAGGTTTTAACCTAAGAGTAAATGCCCCTGTAGTCAATCAATCTATGGAAAAGTTTTAAATATAAAATTTTTTCATAATCATATCCATGGTCCCAAACAATGAGAGAAAAAACCTTCTATATTCAATGTATGTAAAACATAAATTAGCCACATCTGGAATAGTTTTAAATATAGAAGTTTTTCATTTTCATATCCATGGTCTCAAACAATGAGAGAAACAACATTTTATATTCAATGGATGTAAAACACAAATTAGCCACATCTCTAGAATAGATCTAAATATAAGTTTTTCATTTTCATGTCCATGGTCTCTAACAATGAGAGAAAAAAAACTTTTATATTCAACATGTAAAAAACAAATTAGCCATAAAAGTTTCCGATTGAAACCATAAGTGATTTGATACAAAACATAGGTTTTAACCTAAGAGTAAATTCCCGTACATATAGAAGTTTTTCATTTTCATATCCATGGTCTCAAAAAATGAGAGATTTTTTTTTTTATATTCAATGTATGTAAAACAAAAATTAGCCATATCTCTAGAATAGATCTAAGTAGAAGTTTTTCATTTTCATATCCATGGTCTCAAACAATGAGAGAGAAAAAAACCTTTTATATTTAACATGTAAAACACAAATTAGCCATAAAAGTTTCCCATCGAAACAAAAAGTGATTTGATACAAAACATAGGTTTTAAGCTAAGAGTAAATGCCCCTACCGTGAATCTCTGGAATAGTTTTAAATAGAAGTTTTTCATTTTCATGTAAAACAAAAATTAGCCATATAAGTTTCCCATTGAAACCATAAGTGATTTGATACAAAACATAGGTTTTAACATAGGTTTTAACCTAAGAGTCAATGTATTTAAACAAAAATTAGCCATAGCTCTAGAGAATCTAGATCTAAATAGAAGTTTTTCATTTCATATCCATGTTCTCAAACAATGAGAGAGAAAAAAACTTTTATATTCAACATGTAAAACAAAAATTAGCCATAAATGTTTCCAATTGAAACCAAAAGTGATTTGATACAAAACATATAGGTTTTAAAACATAATCTAGTAAATGCCCCTACATTCAATCTTTAGAATAGATCTAATTAGAAGTTTTTCATTTTCATATCCATGGTGGTTTTATAGCCAGAGTCTGTAAAGGGCCAGGTAGCCTCTGGATCTCATCTTTTATGAAAGGTGACATATGTAGTAAATGGCCCTATACTCAATCTCTGGAATAGATCTAAATGCCCCTACAGTCAACATGTATATAGTATTTAGAAACAAAATGTAATTTGATACAAAAAATGATAGGTTTAACCAATTATATAGTTTTTCATTTTCATATCCATGGTCTCAAACAATGAGAGAGAAAAAACCTTTTATATTCAACATGTAAAAAAAAAATTAGCCATAAAATTTTCCCATTGAAACCAAAAGTGATTTGATACAAAACATATAGGTTTTAAAACCTAATCTAGTAAATGCCCCTACATTCAATCTTTAGAATAGATCTAATTAGAAGTTTTTCATTTTCATATCAATGGTAGTTCTATAGGCAGAGTCTGTAAAGGACCAGGCAGCCTCTGGATCTCATCTTTTATGAAAGGTGACGTATCTAGTAAATGCCCCTACAGTCAATCTCCAGAATAGATCTAAATGCCCCTAAAGTCAACATGTATATAGTATTTAGAAACAAAAATTAATTTGATACAAAACATAGGTTTTAACCAAGTATATAGTTTTTCATTTTCATATCCATGGTCTCTCCTGCAACAATGAGAGAGAAAAAAACCTTTTATATTCAACATGTAAAACACAAATTAGCCATAAAAAGTTTCTCATTTAAACTAAAAAGTGATTTAATACAAAACATAGGTTTTAACCTAATCTAGTAAATGCCCCTACATTCATTCCTTAGAATAGATCTAATTAGAAGTTTTTCATTTTCATATCCATGGTAGTTCTATAGGCATAGAACTGGTGAAGGGCTAAGTAGCCTCCGGATCTTCATCTTTATGAAAGGTTACATATCTAACCCATGCCTTACAAAGTCAATCTATTGAATAGATCTAAATGCCCCCACAAAGGAATTCCTACAAATAACATGTATATATATTTGAACAAAAAGTAATTTGATACAAAACATAGGTTTAACCAAGTATATTGTTTTTCATTTTCATATCCATGGTCTCAAACAATGAGAAAGAAAAAACCGTTTATATTCAACATGTAAAACACAAATTATCCATAAAAGTGAAACCAAAAGTGATATGATACAAAACATAGGTTTTAACCTAATCTAGTAAATGCCCCTACATTCAATCTTTAGAATAGATCAAAGTAGAATTTTTTCATTTTCATATCCATGGTAGTTCTATAGGCAGAGTATGTAAAGGGCCAGGTAGCCTCAGGATCTCATCTTTTATGAAAGGTGACATATCTAGTAAATGTCCCTACAGTCAATCTCTGGAATAGATCTAAATGCACCTACAGTAAATGCCCCTACAATCAACATGTATATAGTATTTAGAAACAAATTAATTTGATACAGAACATAGGTTTAACCAAGTATATAGTTTTTCATTTCATATCCATGGTCTCAAACAATGAGAAAGAAAATTTTTTTCATATTCAACATGTAAAACACAAATTAGCCATAAAAGTGAAACCAAAAGTGATATGATACAAAACATAGGTTTTAACCTAATCTAGTAAATTCCCCTACTTTCAATCTTTAGAATAAATCTAATTAGAAGTTTTTAATTTTCATATCCATGGTAGTTCTATAGGCAGAGTCTGTAAAGGGCCAGGTAACCTCTGGATCTCATCTTTTATTAAAGGTGACATATCTAGTAAATTCCCCTACATTCAATCTCTAGAATAGATCTAAATGCCCCTATAGTAAATGCCCCTACAATCAACATGTATATAGTATTTAGAAACAAAAAGTAATTTGATACAAAACATAGGTTTTAACCAAGTATATACTTTTTCATTTTCATATCCATGGTCTCAAACAATGAGAGAGAAAAAACCTTTTAATTCAACATGTAAAACACAAATTAGCCATAAAAGTTTCCCATTGAAACCAAAATTGAATTGATACAAAACATAGGTTTTAACCTAACAGTAAATGCCCCTACATTCAATCTCTAGAATAGATCTAATTAGAAGTTTTTCATTTTCATATCCATGGTAGTTCTATAGGCAGAGTATGTAAAGGGCCAGGTAGCCTCTGAATCTCATCTTTTATGAAAGGTGACATATCTAGTAAATTTCCCTACAGTCAATCTCTCGAATAGATCTAAATATAAGTTTTTCATTTATTCTATGCATTTGCAATAAATTTCAATTTAATATATATATTTTTATTGAATTTGTTTTTTTTTAGGGATAAGAAAACCATTAAATATGGTTGAAAAATGGAAATTATGCATAGAAGTTTCTTGCTATCCCAATCCAGGGAATGCATTGATTACATGTGTGCTTTCCAATATTGCGACTAGCAAATTCGTCCAAAGAAAAATGAATATACCGGGAAGAACAACAAACAACGAGGCATATTATATTGGATTGATAGAAGGCTTGGGAACAACGATGGAGTATGGATCAAATGGAATTGTAGTTTTCACCAATTCTGAACTTGTGTGCAACCAGATGAATGGCGTAGACCAAGTTAAGAAGGAGAGGCTAAAAGAACTGCATGGAATAGCAAACAATATTGTTAGTCAATTTCAATTTTTTAGTATAAGGCATTGTACAAATGTGAATAAGATGTCAGCTGATTTATTGCGTGGGGCAATGCAAATTCAAGATTCATCTATCAAAGATGAATTAGAATTATATGGGGCAATTCCAATGCAAGATTCATCTCTCAAAGATGAATTAGTTTTGAGACACTCTTCTTCAAAAATTCAAGATTCATCTCTCAAAGATGAATTAGTTTTGAAATGCTCTTCTTTAAAAATTCAAGATTCATCTCTCAAAGATGAATTAGTGTTGAGATGCTCTCCTTCAAAATTTATTGATAGACATTGTAACATATCTTGGATATGTGTGTGTTGTGTACTTATAAATGTGTCTTTTTTAATGACCATGTGTTTTTTTCAATTATATACCAAGTGTGCTCCCACCACACCATGTAAAGCGAAACTTGGTGAAATTCACAATTGATGCACATTGTAACATATCTTGGATATGTGTGTGTTGAGTACTTATAAATGTGTCTTTTTTAATGACCATGTGCCTTTTTCAATTATATACCAAGTGTGCTCCCACCACACCATGTAAAGCGCAACTTGGTGAACTTCACAATTGATGGACATTGTAACATATCTTGGATATGTGTGTGTTGTGTACTTATTAAAGTGTCTTTTTTAATAACCATGTGCTTTTTTCTATTATATACCAAGTGTGCTCCAACTACACCATGTAAAGCGCAACTTGGTGAACTTTACATTTGCAAAAAGTGGTGAACTTCACATTTTTATGAAATTAAAATGCGGGGAATTCAACAAATTTTTGTTTAAATGGAGTTTCACTTATTTTTTAATGGCAATGTGTTTTTTTTCAATTTTATACCAAGTGTGCTCCCACCATGTAAAACACAATTTGGTGAACTTATCATTTTTATAACTTTTTTTTGCTTAAATTGAGTTTCACACATCAGTTAGTGCTTTGAAAGTTGTGTTTTACATAATTTGTTTATACTAAATCACATTAATTTTCATGTAAAACACAATTTGGTGAACTTATCATTTTTATAACTTTTTTTTTGCTCAAATTGAGTTTCACACATTAATTAGTGCTTTGAAAGTTGTGTTTTACATCATTTGCTTACACTAAATTACATTAATTTTCATGTAAAACACAATTTGGTGAACTTATCATTTTTATAAGTTTTTTTTGCTTAAATTGAGTTTCACACTTCAATTAGTGCTTTGAAAGTTCTGTTTTACATAATTTGTTTACACTAAATTAAACAAATTAATTTTCTGAACTTTATCTTGAATTTAATTTAAATTAGTTATTTAAAAAATTTATTGTAAATGTCCACCGTAGATATATATATATATCATGGAGGATGAACGACGAAGATCAATAGAATCCCATATCTCTACGAGAGGGGAGGATCAGGGATCGGGATCGAGAGTTTTTCATGGTAAATTTAAATATAATCTTAAATCTCCATACATGTGTGTACATATGGAATTGATTTTTTATCAACTTGTGAGTTAAATTAGTTGTTAATAAGTTTCATTTTTTATCTTTTAGGAGCTAATAAGAAGATATGGGTCTCTACTCCAGCCATGGATTCCCATGTTTCACCCAATGGTGGTATGGTTTTAACACAATTTAATCAATGAATATGTACACATGTATTTATATGTATGCATGTATTTTTCAATTGATTATAAATTCGTATTTGTTTATGAAGCTTCTCAATCCTCTCGAGAGGTTGGTGGTGGTTCAAATCCCCTTAGAGGGCCATCAATGAGTGGTAGCAGGTTGTGTGAAGGGGGTGATATTTATTCTCCCGAAGGCTAATCAACGCTGGTGATGCTGGTTCTCAGCAGAGTCATTCTGGGTCTGGTTCTCAGCAGGGTCATTCTGGGTCTCAACAGTTTCAGGGTAGAGAAGATGCTAACCAACCACGTCGAGGTTGCCATCAATTTCAATATTTTTTTTATTGAATTTGTACAAATTTTTTTACATGTGTTTTTTCTAATATACGAAATTTTATATATATTGATGCAGAGGCTGAAAATGTTCCAAATATTGGTCAAAATAGACGCAGGGCAGAACGCTACATTCAAGAAGAAGGTTGTCTACCCACCACAATTTATCCGGCCGACATTTCTGATATACCATGGGAAAGAAACATGGCGCAATGCACCTTACAAAGGTGTCAACAACTTCATGCAAAATTGTGGAGAGATCTCATGGATTTGACTCTACTTGCTGAGAGTTGACAAAGCCTCAAAATAGTTACACATTCATTGGGCGAAATAGTAAATGTGTACAAAAATCTTGGGCCAACGACTGATACATTTGTAGAAATGATGAGGAAGAGAAAAGAAACAGTTGTTGGGAAAAATACTGAGAGGGGGGGGTGAATCAGTATTTTCTGCATATTCAAACTTTTTACTTTTTCATTCCTTTAAAACCCATAATTATTTAAAGCTCTTTCGACCATTAACTTTTACACGCGGATATCCTTTATGAAACTCGCGTATACACAGAGATCTAATTATGCCATTAATTCTTCACATATATCATTCCATCATTCATTCATCAGATGTTCAATAAACAGTAAACATGTGCAGTAAGAACAGAATAAACCATCACACATAAGCATCACACATGAACACCGGGATTTTAGGTGGAAACCCAAGTCGGGAGAAAACCACCGCTGCAGTTGCTCAGCCTTCAATATTTTATTATAGAGAAAACATCTTACAACATATGTCTTGAGCGCGGCTTGTGCTACGAGGCACCCTGCGCTCGTTGCCATCACTCTCACGGAAGGAGCTCCAACCCGACTCGTTTTACCCGGCCTCTCACGGAAGGGAGCTCACGACCCCGATCCTAGTTTACCCGGCCTCACTGGGAGGGAGCCTACGACCCCGTCTCGTTTGACCTCACACGGAAGGGCTCGGCCCACGGCGAGCTACAACCCTCAGCACCACCTTGGACCACGTTTCATCAATTTTCACACTGGATCCAACAACTTCAATAGAACAACACTTGCAGGCCACATTTCATCATATTTCCAAACTGGACCCTTTCCATTCTTTTAAGCACAAACATACATCACCAACAGATACTTAACATCACAGATCAGATAGCAGAAACACAGCAGAACAGATTAGATGTTTCATACCCTTTGCTTCAGCAAACCCTAGTTTGCATACGCGCTTTCACTTCACTGATGTTGCGTATATACATGCTTCCATCCACACAAACCAGCGTATACCTCAGTGTATATTTTATTGCGCATACGCGCTTTCTTTTCTTTAAAGCCGCATATATACGCGCTTCCTCCGCGGCGAAGTAGCGTATAGATCTTCAATCATTACAGAGCAGCATACTTCATCAGATCAGATATTCAGTTCAGATCTACCCTTTTGCTTCAGACAGATGTTCGCCTAGATGCTCGCCTCATCACAGATCTAAGCCTTCCATAATCAGATCTAGGAAATACAAGAGCAATTCAGATCTAGATCCCCTTCTTCATCATTGGTGCATCATACATTCAGATTTATCATTCAAGTGTAACCCTTTCCATTCAGATATACTTCAGAGAGAAGTATTCATTCAAGCTCAGACATCTTGCACCCCCACTCATGATTTGCATAATGAATTTCAACTCTTTATATAGGTTTATCCTTTTTAAAAACCATGAGCCCCTTTTTCAATACCATGGGCCAAAACAATACCATGAGCCCAAAACTACCTAGACGGGGTCAATTAGGCGGATCATTACCCAATACAATGGGTCAATACCATGGTGGTTACCCTTGGTTTTTCACTTTTTGAGCGCTTTTGCCCATACGCGACTTGGAACGTTTCTTTCCGCGTGCATACGCGACTTTCCTTAGGCCAATCCGCGTATACCAATAGACATACTCTTTTTCTTCATAGAATTAGCACCTGCTGAATTCCTTTCCTCATTGTCTTCTATTCACACTGTAGATACATCATATTTTCTTCATCAAGGACATATTCTATCAAGCACAACTTCATCAAGTAAGTTGCCATCATCTTCATCAAGTGGGTTGCCATTCATGGACAACACTCATCATCATAGTGCTAACAAACATCATTTACCAAGTCCATTACGTTAAGAATAACTTCATCAAGTGGATTGCCATCAAGGACAACACATGTCAACAGTCGCATGTCTTCATCTTCATTCAGTGGGTTGCCATCAAGGACAACATCCTGCATCATATTTCCAACAACAGTAATGGGTCCTAATAAATGGGAGGATGTAAAACAAAGAGTTACAAAAGATATGGCGAAGTCAATGTTTAATTTCAAGGAAGGGCCAAAAAGAAAAATGTTGAAGGTGCAATATTTCAAGCACCCAAATATAGCTCACTATTTGTATGATAGGCAGCTTGCAGCCTATGGAAGGCTCCCATGGAACGACAAGGTTCTTGTTTATTTTGCACAATTGTTTTACGCAAATTTTTTTTTGAATATGAAACCCAACTACAATGACCTTCCGTCAGAATGTTTTGGTCCAGGGAAAGGTCAATTGTATGACCGTAAGGGCGCTAAGCGAGATGTGGAGTTGCCTCACCCTGAGCCGCCATTGGTGAGTCGATCTTTTCGGGTCGAAAATATATGGTCAGATATGGAAGTGACTTCTCAAATAAGTCGAGAAGCAATGGATGTCATGATCGACAATGTTTACAGCGGATTGGGTGGAGTCGATGTTTGTCTAAATCGACAAAGAGCACGTGAAAATGCAGGTGGAAATTTTGTGTATTGTACAGATGAAGAGATTGACAACATGAATGTTGAAGATCTCTGAATATATGCAAAGAATTGTCGCAATGGTTTTCAAGACCTAATTCTTCATGAGGAAGAGGGCACGGGAACGGTATGTGTTAATGACCTTAGGGTTCAATTATTTTAACACATACATGTGTACAATTTGTAATAAATACATGTGTATGTATATGTATACATTTATTTGTATGTACATTAATCTAAAAAAAATGTATCATTATATGTTAAAACACCATTTGCAGTTGTCACGCATGATGAATAACGAAAATGTTAATATCACGTTCGAGACCTCTGGTTCAAACAATGCAGATGGGTCTCACCATCAAGATATGTTGGAAAATGTTACCGTTTTTTAAGTGATATTTTTAAAATAAATAATTGTGCACACATGTACATGTATGTATATATAACGATAAAATGTCTTAACAGATTCTGATTCCGTCCGATGTTTTTGAGATGGCGGTACCTTCTTCTTCTTTGGGAGATGTACCTTCTACTTCCTTAGGAGATGTGCCACATCCACAACAAGTATGGACAATTTTTCACTTTTAAAATTTATGTTTAAGTTATATATATATATATTCCACCTCAAAAAGTTCCATCAAAAATTGAGATATATATATCTATATCTTGAGTTATTTTAAATTTTTTGAATTTTAGGTTCTTGGAGATTTTCATTTGGAGCCTCTCTTAGGAGATGTCCCAAATTCACCTGCAGAAGTATTCAATTTTTCACTTATATATATATATATATATATGTGTGTGTGTGTGAGTGTGTGTGTGTGTGTGTGTGTGTGTGTTTTTAATTTAGTTATAACTTACAAATTGAAGTTTATTTAAGTTTTATTATAAATTGAGATCTTGATCTTGAGTTATTTTATACTTTTAAAATTTTGAATTTTAAGTTAGTATAAAATATTTCTTTAATCCATGGACTCTAGCGACGGAGATAAGAACATCCACACCATTTCAACCATTTGAACAAGTTCTCTAACTTTTTTTTTAATATTATTGAAAATAAGTTTATATATGTACACGTGCATTTTCATCTAATTTTTTTAATATATATATATATATATATATATATATATATATAACTGTACATGTATATTGTACTATTTACTGTTGGAGATGTTCTCATGAGGGAACCTGTAGCAGGTGAACAAATGGAGAGGGAACCTCATGAGGTATTGCATGATTATTTTTATTTTATTTTGTTTTTTACATGAAGTTCTATATATATTCTCACTCATTTTTAAAACATAAAATTTTAATGTTTGTACATGTGCATTGTGCACAGCTTTCCCATGCTTCGCATGATAGTGCGCGGATTGAGACTCTGATAGGAAAGACACTACATCCATCTCTATTTGATGGATATGATTTGTAGATTTGATTTCAAGATTTAGATAGTCTTAAATTTACTTTTTTTATATATTATCTAGATGCACTGTCATATATATATATATATATATATAACTTGATACAGTTTGATACTTGTGAGATCTACAATTTTTGGACATATTTTATTACAGTGTTAATATAATTTGTTTTGTTCCAAAAAGTTAAGTTTTGGATGGTTTTAGTACTTTTGGCATGTGAATGTGAAGTAATGTTGTTATATAATTTGTTTGGTTTTTAAAAATTTTAAGTTTTGGATAATTGAACTACTAGTAATGTTGTCATCTATAAATTAATGTTTTGCTTCTGAACTACATTTGGCATGTTATGTAATGATGTGTTATAATTTGTTTTGTTTTTTAAATTTAAGTTTTGGATGCTTGAAGTACATTTGGCATGTGAAGTAATGTTGTGATATATAATTTTTTGTTAAATTAAAAGTCAAGTTTTGGATGGTTTCAATCTACATTTGGCATGTGATATAATGTTAAATGTTTTTATTGGATAGTTGAACTATAATTGGCATGGCATGTGAAGTAATGTTACATGATATAATCAAAAAGTTTTTAAAACTCAAGTTTTGGATGGTTTCAATCTACATTTGGCATGTGATATTTAATGTTAAATGTTTAATGTTGTTATTGGATAGTTGAACTATAATTAGCATGGCATGTGAAGTAATGTTACATGATATAGTCAAAAAGTTTTTAAAACTCAAGTTTTGGATGGTTTCAATCTACATTTGGCATGTGATATTTAATGTTAAATGTTTAATGTTTTTATTGGATATTTGAACTATAATTGGCATGGCATGTGAAGTAATGTTGCATGATATATAATGAAAAAGTTTTTAAAATTCAATTTTTAGACATAGTTGAAGTATATTTGGTAAGTTTTTTAAAAAAAAATTCACTCAAACAATAGTATGTAGTATGTAAATTTTTCATCAATGCACATAGAACATATTCGACCATTGGACAGACAAATTTTGTACTAGATTTTCAATCAGGAATAGAGATGTGGGTCAAATCCCACCAAAAGTCGAAGAAGTGCTTCGAGTCTCTTGTCTGAAAGGAATCTTCGTACAAAATTATACTGCGGATAATTTATTTACATTGTGGATACTTTTTACCAAAAAAGCCCACAAGAAAAACTGCGTGCATTGAGTTCATGTATATATCCAGTACATGCAACATTTTTCATCAATGCACATAGAAAAACTATTTTCAGTTAATTGCATTCTAGAACATATATATTGAGTACGTGAAACATTTTTCATCAATGCACATAGTAAAACTACTTGAATAGTTAATTGCATTCTAGAACACACACACACACACACACACACACACACATATCCAATATGTATGCAACATTTTTCATCAATGCATGTATAAAAAAGCTACTTTGAGTTGATACTAGAGTGTGCATGTACCAAAACAATTTGTACATGTGCAAACACTTGCACAGATAACATAACAAGGCAGCTCAATTTTTAATTGAGTACTAGAAGTTCTAGAACATATAATCCAAAGAGAATAAATTGTTGGGCAGTTCAATCAAAAAAATTCCAATGGAATGCCATCTTCAATAATCCGTTCATGATCGGATTTTGACATTTTCCATTTCTTAATATTCGTTTTTTTCTTTGATTGAACCTCGATCAACTTTATGCGTGTTGCACACACCAAGTGACTATATTGACAACTTATGAAATCAGGTTCATAGTCTTCAAAGTAAACAAAATTCCCACTTTGATTAGTTTGTCTAAAAAAATAACCTTTCAGTATAATAGATCCTCTTTCATATGGAAATCCGTGATCATTATAGTCTTCTAATAATTTCATTTTTCATTCAATGCAACACATCAAATAATACTTCACATTTTCATCATTGTCAGTAGGTGAAATTACAACAAAAACATCTCCTGAACAATAAAACAAACTTAACAAAATTATACATATTCAAATTTATTTCTAGATCTTTATCATTAGAAAGCAATTCAAATGTTACCTTCTCTAACAAGATCAGAAACTCGATCACCATCGGATGATATTGTAGTCTCCTCTGATTGCATTTCTTCAAACATTGCAACGGACATTTTTCCCTTTGTATTTAGCTTTGTATGTTTCCAATCTTTTACATACATTTTGTTTTCACAAACGTCATTGGATTTTGTGTTGTCTATGCAAATAGGACAAAAACAATAATATTTTCTTTTATCCAATGCAAACACATTTATGGACAAATTTGTTTTAATTGAATGCAATTTTCGAGTCCCTTTTATTGTTTCAACATCATTTCCAATTGATCTATCTACGTGTTCGATCCCAATATCCCAAAAAAACCTTTATATGGAAAATTTAAAGAAGAATGTCAATATGATATCAAAATACAATCAAAGATAATCATTGTGATAAATGTACACTATTTATTTAATTAGATATTCAATAAAAATTAAATTGAATGTACCTTCGCACTTCCCTTGATCGGTTAGTCTCATGGCTTAGAGAAGTGATGCACCATTGAACAAATTCTTTCACGTCCACAAGTCGGCTTGCAGAGGGGTTCATTTGATATCTTTGAAGTGCTCATTTTATGCATGCCCCTGCACCGTCATGTTCTCCTTTTCCATGGCCAGTCTCAAAGAAATTCCAACAATGTTTAATGTAGGTTTTCTTATGAAGACAACACAACCAAAAGAATGATCGTGCATATTTTAATTATCATACGCATCCGTCTGACCATATCCAATTTTCATTGAATGTTATTCCATGATTTTTCAAGGAATCATAAATTTTTCCAAAACAATGTTGTACAAAATATGTATCATGTGTATGATCGTCACTGATATAAAAATGATATTATTTAATAATATGTCGATTTTCACTGGTGCTTTCTATACGATCTGTTAGACTCCTATACCAATAGGTGTCATATTTCATGATTGACTTGATGAGCTATGTAATATGTTCATACCTTTTCTTGTTGCAAAGGTTCTCCATATTCTCAAAAAATCAAAAAATGTAAAAAATGCAAAGAGGGTATACCCTAAAAGAAAAATCAAAGGGTAAAAAGAATAAAAATGGCCAAAAAAAGTAAAAGAAAATGAACCCCACCGAAAAGAAAGGCCAAGGAAAGTGTGCAAGTCTAAATGCCACTACTTTTTGTTCTGATGTAATAAACAAAATTGTGTGCAACTTGTATTTTATGCCACAATTGATGAATAGTCAAACAGTTTAAACTTGGCTAGGTCATCTTTCAATTTTATGTTTTAGAGATAGAGAATAAAATCTGTCCAAACTGTTTAATCTTGGCAGATAAATAGATAGGTAGAGTAAATAAAAGAAGCTCAACAGTTTAATCTGAGTCCTTGGATGTAATAAGGGTAGAATTAGAAATTTTTCTTCATGTAAAAGAAAAAGTGTGATAAGGGTTTGCCAGTCTAAGTGCACCCTAATAAAGAAGAAAAAATGGTAGAGTAAAGTAGGTAGGGTAGATAAATGTTGTTGCAGAGTTACAGGTGATGGATAATGGCTCTAAATGTGTTCAATATTTACTTTCATCACAAGTGCTAAGGCAGATACTACACTGAAAGAAGTTCAAGCAGGGCAAAGTCAAAATTATTAACTTCCCCTCTCATTTTTTCCCTAAATATTTCACTAATTTCCCTAAGTGCTAAGGTATTTGAAAATTAAAGGGGCTCAAGGCATTTCCTTGACTTTTGGAGGGACCGGACCCTCGGCCTAATAATTGGAAAAATCTAAGTATTTGAAATCATCCATCATAACATTCATTCACCTCTCAAAAATCTTTTTCTAAGTAAAATCCCATTTTACTTAGGAAAATCATGCAATATTTCATAAAACAAACCCTCAAAATCACTTTTTATTCTAAGTCTAAGTGATGAAGTTATCATAATGCAATTTGCTTTTAAAAAATTCACTTTCTTAGTTATATTAATGTATTTTGAGTTTACATTGTCCCCTTTTCATATTAACTCTTGTTTATATATTAACTCCCTATAAAAATCACCTTCTCCTATTATAAATAACTCATTTTTTATAAAATACCCAAAAACCCCATTTATTATAATTTTAGCCAATGTATTTAATCCCCACATGTTTAAATAAAATACCCCCATTATATTCTCTTTGGCTAAAATATATCTTTAATATTATTCCCGCCCCTATGGTAAGAAAATTGTTTTGATTTAATTACTATATAATAAAAATATTCAAAAATCTTTTAAACATGTTTATATGTGTTTAAAACAAAAAACCCAAAGTTTCATTTAAACTAAAACTTCAAAGAAATAATCCTTCCCTCGCGTAATTTTATCCCCCGACTTACTTTACCCAAGATTAAATCCTTAACTCCGGTGAAAATCCTTTTGAAATCATCCCCGATCGCTTTCCTGCGTATTATAAAGGAATTAATTAATCCTCACGATTAATTAATAGCTTAATTCCACCAATCGAATTCCCCCCGATGAGATTAAGTAACGTTTAATTGCATTGAGCCCGCGCCATTAAAACCCTGTCATCTCCCTGTCCACCGTTCAATTAACCCGTCCAAGATCTATGGCTATTATCCATATCGCTGGCCATCCACGTACGAACGATAACACATGATGAGCCGGCGGTTTTCTGAACAGTGTCATGCCACGCATCGATCATTGTATGGAATCACTGCCCCTCTGCCCAAAACCACCCTTCACCAAAAGCGGTGCGATAGAAACCGCTTACCGCCTTTCCGCCCATGACACATCCGCCGTACCTGCTGACGTCATTCCAATAAAATAATAAAAAAATCTGTCACCCTTTGGACTTTGTGAATAAAACAATTTTTCCAGCGTCATTTTCATTATTCGGTGAACAACCAAAGTCCCATGCAGAGAATTTAAAAAATAAGTTGTCAAGCGCCATTAACTATACTTTGCTGAAGACTATTGCATACCAGTGATCCAGAGTTCATCTGCCATAGCTTGTACCTGTTTAATCATTGTTCATCTCCCAAAAAACAGGTGTAGATAGCAAGACCTTCTTCAGCCGGGATTTCACAACAAAATTTGCAGGAGATCAGTACAGTGGCAGTAGAATCTAAAGGAAAAGAAAAGGAGCCTGATATACAAGTAATTGAAAAAATCACAATGATAGAACAACCAGAGACTTCTAAAGAACAGGTTCAAGAACAAATTCCTCCTATTCAGATCAATAAGCCTGAAATTTCAATTCTACAAACTCCTCTGAATGTAGAAAAAGGAAAAAAGAGAGATGCCGAAGCTTCTACCCCTGTTGGTGGACCTTCAGAGCAACATGGTGTTAAAAGACAGAAATTAAATCCTCTTCCAAAAATTGAATCAGTTTAAGAAATTCCTGACAGCCAAGGAAGAGAAGACAGTCAGCAAACAGGTACAGGTAGTGGGGCATCCACTAATTTTCAAAGAGAGGAAATACAAAGGCAAAAAAGTACAGAGATATCTTCTTTCAAACCTCCAGTAAAGGAGGCCTGGGACATCAAAAAGACATTTATCAATATCAAGGCCAGGAATGATCCATTGAGACTTCAAGTGTATAACCAATATTTGAAGATGGCTCCGAAGAATCAAGAAAGATTGATGTCAGCTTATGACATCCAGCAGGGCAAGATGGTAATGAGCCACTTCAAACCTAAGGTGCAGCAGCCTCAGACAACTGCAGATTACATCAGGACTAATTTTGAAGTCTTAGCAAAAGATATCCATCCTTTGGATCAAATTGAATTACATAAGAAAACAGGAGAGATGATTTATTCTACTCTGACGGATAAATCAATGATGGCCCACAAGTTACAGGATTCCTTAGAGAACACTAATGCACAGTTGCAACTTGAAAAAGCCTCCTCTCAGGCTAAAGACAACAGAATCAAAACTTTGGAAGTAATCATTGGATTGGGCCATAATCCTAAAGATGTGAAAGGTATTGAAGCATTAATTAAGAAAAAAGATGATGATATTGCAGCTCTGAGAAAACAACTAAAATTACCAGCATCAAGACATCCACAGACTGTAGAAATCATCAAGCAAAATTCTGAGGAAGAATTGTTGGACTTGCTCTTAAAATTAAATGAGCAACTCAATGCAACTGAAAAAGAGCTTGAGAATGCATTGAAAGATAAGCAAGCAAATGTTCCAACATCTACAGTAGGAATAGTGACAGGTACATCAGCAACAAGTCAGCCAACAGAGTTGTCACGGGGAAACACTTCAAATTTTAACACTGAAGAGTTAACAAAGTCAATGGAAGAAATGAGACTTCAGGTTATAGAGCTCAATCAAACAAAGGAAAAATTGGCCACTCTAGAACAAAAATATGATCTTTCAAAAATGAGTGTTGCTGATAAAACAAGAGAAGTAAACAAATTAGAGAAAACAGTCAAAGCATTGGAGAAGGATCTCTCATTGGAGAAGCCTTTAAGAGAAATAAATGAAATTCTTTGGGACAACATCATCCAATCAATAAAAGATGTTTGGTCCTCAATTCAAATAATGTTTGAACAAAGTGATTTAATTAAACTGGCTGTGGACGAAATTCAAAGAGCAAAAGATGAATTGGGAAACATGCCCGAAGAAGCCAATAGACTTATTCATTTTTTGAATACTCAAAACAAGCATCAACTTCAAGAACTTGGCATTCAGGACAGAACAAGAGAAATCTTGGAGATTAAAAGAGTTTTTACCAAGAGAACTTTGCTATAGAATCTAGAACGCAGATGCTCTGATATGCAAGAAGAAATTATTGCGTTCAGAGAAAGATTTAATGTTTTGTTGAATAAAGGATTACCCAGTCCTTTAGTTTCAGAAGATAAAATAATGGACCTAGACAGCTATGTTGAGAAGTTGGATAAATATGCTGACAATCAAGCCAATTCCTCAACTAGTTCATCAGCATCAGCATTGCCCACAGGAAAAAACCTTCATGATAGATTAGAAAATCTATTTTATCTTGAACATGACGTAAAACATCTATTCCCAGATCAGCCTACTTTTTACAGATATACTGAGGCTGATGAAACTCTCAGAAAGCTTCAAAGGACCAGGATACCCGAGCCTCAATGGTGGGATGACATGTTAGAACTTTGGTAAAAATTATCTGTATATGAAGTTTTGATTGTTTACTTTAGTAAGTCTGGATGAAAAGGTTAAAAGGATAAACAGAAGTCAAAGTGTATCAGTAAAGATAAAGAGTATCAGTGAAACAGAATGGCCAGCACAGAATTACTAGAAAGGACAGCAACAAGCCAAACCTTAGGGCCTGCCTCCGGCACATTCATCAAAAGAAGGAAACAACACAACATCAGTTACCATTTGTCTTATCTACGAGACCATCTGTCTCTATTTTATTGTAAAATATCCATGAGTCATCTTAGATTATATCTCGTTTTGTTAAGATATATTTTTTGTATAAATACTCCCTCAGTTGAAGTATTGAGTGTGGATTCTTAGACATTGCTGTATTATTGACTATTTTGGAATAAAGTTCTTTTTGGAGAAATTTCTTGTGGCTAGCTGGATGAAGGATTGATGCGGAAGAATTTTCATAGGATTCATGTGTCAAACAACGGATCAATAAGTCATCTCTCTCATGTTTTGAAGTTTTATACTTGTTTACTATATCACTGTTGTTTCATATTTGAATGATTAATGAAAAGGAATAAATCAGAAAGTGCTTAAGTGTAATCTGATTTTAATCATTGTTATTCTAAATGTTTTCTTCTAAACTGGTTTAAACAGCGAATTCTTAGTTGCTCATGTTTTTCTAGTTTATACATTTGATTATTTAGTAAAGAATACTTAAATTCTCTTTATTGATAATCACTCAATTTCCCTCTTTCAAATGTGTTAAAGGATTCTTAATTGCCATTTCATCCATTTGATTCCATTCCATTCACTTTAGATCTGTAATTGCTCCCTATTTGATTATCTTGCCCTGTGAAACCATCTTTTGTTAAGAAACTTAATCCATTTCAGCCATTCTTCTTGACTCCATTAGCCCAATGGACTGAAATTACTCAATCTTTCCCTTTGCTATAGAATTCCATCACCCAAACTCAAACAAAACCCCTGGACTTTACAACTAGCCTAAAATCATTTACAACAAAGCTAAATTTTACAGAGAGAGCCCTCTCTGGATACAGATTGGCTAGATTCTGTATCTAAAAGTTGGTTTGTGGTTACCTCGGACCCCTTTCCTCTTCTCTACAACTTCAAGGAAAATCTGAGTGATAACATAGTGGCGACTCCACTGGGGATCTGAATCATTTTATTGTTACTATTGTTTAAATTATAAACTATAGACGGAGCCTGAAGATTAGCCAGGTAGCCTTCGAACTGCTTTTTCTCTGCAATTGCATAGTAAATAAATGTTGCTTCAGTCAATCTCCGGTCTAGTTTATGAACTGAACTTTGGTTTCAAATCTTCAATCAGTTTTTCTAGTCCAATAAATCTTTGAGAAAATTTTTAATCCAAAATCTTAAATTTCTTGAAGAGTTTGTCAAAGTTGTATTTTTCATTCCATTTAAAACAGAAAACTAAAAAGAGAATCATCTAAAAAACTGGCTTCAGAAAGGACTCATTACACCAGGTCTAATCCTGATCCAAACCCACCACCGGTGTTTGAAAATCCAAATCTAATTCCCAGAATTCTTAGGAGACAAGAGAGTCAAGAAAACTCTGAAATTTCTAGACCTCTTCTTAGATCAAACTCTTGTCTTGTGAAGTTTGTTTATCTTGAAGACAAACCATTTGATGAACATTTTGAAACTTCTCTATTCGTGAATTTTTCTGAATCTGAGTTGTCCAATTTGGTTCCTGATCCATTATTTCTTGAAGATTTACAATTTGAATTTTTCACTTCACATCTTGATAAACATTTACAAAATTCTATTCAATCTGAAATTACTTTTGAAGAAACATCAAACATTTATGTGATCACTTCAGCTTCCCCAAGTTCATCAACTTTTCCCCAAACTTCTCAATCACAAACTACCCCTTCTTCCCCTCCACACACTACTTCCAGACCAACTTCACCTGTTATTCCATCACTACACCTTCCAATGGCAAACAGATATGCTCCTTTAAGGTTGCCAGTCAACCCTGCGGCTATGCCCCAAGATTACCAAAGCAAAATTACTCTTTTTGATGGTTCTGGTACTTATGCTACACAACAACATACCAAAAGTATGAATGATTACTTTGAAATTTATGAAATAGACGCTGATGATGTTAGAATGAGGATATTTTTCCAAAGTCTTATTGGAGAAGTCAGGACTTGGTTTAGGGCCCTTCCTGCAAACAGTGTTGTTGACTTACCAGCTCTTTATAAATTATTTTTAAATAGATGGGAGAAGAAGAAAGACCCCCTTCAAATCCTATTAGACTTTGGAAAAATAAGGAGAGAACCAAAAGAGACGGTACAAGATACATCACCAGGTTTAATGAGGCTTACAATGTTGTTCCCCAAAATCTTAGGCCTCCCCCAGATTCTGTATTAATTAAATTTTCTGATGGATTTGATTATGACATGGCATATCAACTTAGGGAAAGAGCCCCTCAAACCTTAGAAGAAATGCAAAGCATAGCTGTTAGTGTTGAAGCTAATTTGATAGAAAAACGAGCCAGAGCTAGAGCTGAAAAGAGAATGCCTTTAAATGTAGAACCTTCAGCTTCTGAAAATAAGCTGGATGTAATTATTAAAGGGATGGAAAAACTAGGAGATAGAGTAGAGACAATCGAAAGAAAGTCTCCTGGCGATGGTCAAAATGCTGTTAGAAATCCAAAATTTAGAAGAAATCAAAACCAAAATACTGGAAAAAATGTTCCTGAACAAAACATCAGACCACCATTCCAGGAAAATTTTGTTGAAGGTTCATCTTCTGAGGAACCAGCTGAAGATGTTGAAATAAATAATTTTTCTGAACGAAAGAATGAACCAGAAGTTTTCTTATCTCAAGATGATCAAGAAGATCACATTCTTGAAACATTTCAAACTCATTAAGGAGAATCTTTTGATTTTAAGGAAGGATATGACTCAACAATTTACGAATTTCATAAGCATTACAATTTGAGAAGCAGAAGAATTGATGTCCCAGATACTAGCAAACAGAAAGCTGTGAAACAAAACCTCAAAGGTAAAACTAACACTTCCCCTGTACAAATTCTTTCCAGAGCAGGTCCTAATCCTGCTAACCCAATAATTGAAGATGTGTCTGATAGTCAACTGAATAACAAACAACTTTCTAATACTTTTCCTCCTAGAGGAAATGTAGAAGAACTTGTAGAAGTTGATGCAGAAACAAATTCAACTCACAACCCCACTTTTGAAAAGGAAAAAAACACTAAAAACATAGAAAAAAAGAGAAAATCCCACTGTTCGAAATACAAGAACTCAAACAGAAAAATATTTCAATCTTGAAGCTGAAGTAGGCAAACTAAAGTTAGTTGTTCCATTGTCAGAATTAGCTAAACATGATGTCTATAGAAGCCAAATCAACAGATCACTAAATATTACTGGAACTCATGATTCAGTGAATGTTTTTGATGATCAACCCAAGTTACTTTTTGGCCCTGAAGTAAATGGAAAACCAGGAAGTGGAGGAACTCCTCCTTTCTTTGTGAGTTTGAATGTACATGACAAAATACTTCATAACGCCATGCTCGACTCTAGGGCATCTCACAATCTAATGCCCAAAGTTGTAATGGAAAAATTAAACCTAGATATCACCAGACCATACAAAGACCTGTTTTATTTTGATTTGAGTCAGGTGAGGTGTTTAGGGTTGATTAAAGATTTGTGTGTTACTTTGGTTCAATACCCTGCGAAATCTATTCTGATGGATATAGTAGTAGCAGATATTTCTCCCAAATATGGTATGCTATTGTCCAGATCCTGGGGTGTAAAACTTGGAGGATCTCTTCAATTGGATATGTCATATGCTACTATTTCAGTGTTTGGTCAACCTAAAAGACTATACAGAGAAACCTTGATGAAATATGTAGTCAGTAGTCAGGAGAAACCTGAAAATTTCCCCATCTACTCGGTACACTCAGATATGGACTCTTTCATCCTTTATAATGCTGAATTTGACCTTCCCACTGAATTAGAAGTACCATCGACGGAACCAAAAGAAACTACAAATAAATCTATTGTTAAAATCGAAGAAATTTCTGAAAACAAAGAAACATCAAATACCCAAGAAAAAACAGAAGAAAGTAAAAAATCAAATCTCACTATTAAGAAAGTTCCTAAAACACCTGATGAAAATTATGAAAATGAAATTCTTTGGCATTTAGAATTTGATGGTTCAGTTAATAAGTTAGGAGCAGGAGCTGGAATTTGGATCCATAACCTTGAAAATGATCATGCTGAAGGCCATGCTTATAGACTAAACTTTAAATGCACTAATAATATGGCAGAGTATGAAGCTCTTTTGTTAGGGCTTAAACTTGTCAAAAGATTAGGAGCAATTAGAGTATCTGTAATAGGAGACTCTGATTTGATTATTCAACAGATCAACGGTGAATGTTCGACAAAAGATCCCAGATTGAGAGAATATAGAGGAACAGTTGTAGAAATTCTCAATACTTTTATGCAAGCTCAGCGTGCCAAAATCCCTAGAAAACAAAATTTGCATGCTCATAGTCTTGCAATGTTTGCCAGTACTTGTAAATTACCTTTTGAACCTAATCATCAGTTCACAGCTGAGATTAGACATAGACCAGTTATACCAGACAATTTCAAGAATTGGCAAGTATTTGCAAGTAATGAGCAGATTAACAACTTTTTGACATTAGAGAATGAATTTTATAACAGTAGCATAGATGAAGACATAGTCATTGAATCTGATCAAATAAATGAACAAGAAACAGATATTTCAGAAGAGAATGCAATTCAACTTCTGCATCCAACAAAGTTCACTAAAAAAGACATGCAAAACCTTGAACAAATGGAAGTTGATGAAATTATAGAAGATGAATCTGAAATCATTAACTTGAAGGACAATCATTTACCTAAGGGATTAACTCCTTTAGAAGATCTTTTCGACTCAAATGATATTCCAAAGAAACCCAAAATGGAACCAGTGAAAGAAGATATTGAAGAACATAATTTAGGAACTGAAGAGAATCCTAAAATGGTTAAGTTATCCAAATCTCTTCCTCCTGATCAGAAACAAAAATATATTGAACTTTTGAGAGAATTCCAGGATGTTTTTGCCTAGAGTTATGAAGATCTGAAATCATATGATACCTCCATAATTCAACATACTATACCTTTGAAACCAGATCAGAAACCATTTAAACAGAAACTTCAAAGAATTAATCCTGTATTACTACCTTCAATTGAAAAGGAAATTAAACGAATGTATGAAGCAGGAATAATCACTCCCATCAGGTTTTCAGAATGGGTTTCTAATTTGGTACCAACAAGGAAGAAAACAGGAGAGATTAGACTATGTGTTGATTTGAGGAATTTAAATAAAGTTTTTTTGAAGGATAACTATCCTTTGCCTAAAATGGACCACATCTTACAAAGGGTAGTAGGTGTTTCAAGGATTTCTCTTCTAGATGGATTCTCAGGATACAACTAGATTCTGGTTCATCCTGATGATCAAGACAAAACATCTTTTACAACACCATGGGGTACTTTCAAATACGTTAAGATGCCATTTGGACTCAAAAATGTAGGAGAAACCTTCCAAAGGGCAATGGACATTGCATTTTCCAAGGAAATTCATGATTTTCTGGTTATATATCTGGATGATTTAACTGTTTTTTCTAAAATAGATCAACAACATTTGGACCATCTCAGACAAGTGTTCATAAAATGCAGAAAGTATGGTATTTCTTTAAATCCGAAAAAGTCATTATTTGGTCTTGAAGAAGGTAAGCTCCTAGGCCATATCATTTCAAAAGATGGCATTAGAATTGATCCTGAAAGAATACAAGTCATATTGCAGATACCTCATCCCAGGAATATTAAAGAACTTCAACCTTTCATAGGAAAGATCAATTTTTTGAGAAGATTTATTTCTAGCTTAGCTGAATTACTTAGATTGCTTACTAACATGTTAAGAAAGGATTCAAGTATTAAATGGACAGTAGAAGCCAAGCAATCATTTGAAGAAATTAAATTGGCTTTGACCAGAACACCAGTTCTTACCATTCCAAAATTTGATAGAGATTTCATAATTTTTTCATTTGCTTCAGAACATACAGTAGCAGTTGTTTTATTACAAAATGATGATCAAGGATGTGAAAAACCTATAGCCTTTTTTAGTAAAGCACTAAGAGAAGCATCTTTAAAATACAACATCATGGAAAAACAAGCTTTTGCATTGGTAAAAGCCATTAAATATTTTAGAGTCTATATATTGTATTCTCATGTGATAGCATATGTACCTAACGCTGTTGTCAAAGACATCTTAACTCAAGATGGAATTGAAGGCAAAAGAGGTAAATGGATTGCTACCATATTAGAATATGATATTGAAATAAGACCTACGAAGCTTATAAAAGGGCAGGGATTGGCTCAACTTATGACAGAAACAAATTGCCAAGCCCTAGATATTAATGAACTGGATGACAATCAGGAGATGGAGACTCCACAAATAAATCAAGCCTTCTTAGATTCACCTTGGTATGTTGACATAATTTATGTATTGTTAAACCTGCAAGCTCCTCCAGGGTTATCCAGAACAAAGCAAAGGTTTTTGAAAATGAAAACTTTAAAATTTTGTATTTTAGATAGTGTTCTCTTTTGGAAAAATCACGAAGGTATTCTATTAAATTGTTTATTAAAAGATGAAACTGACAAGGCTCTCAATGAATTCCATGCAGGAGATTGTGGTGGACACCTTTATTTGAAATCAACTGTAGATAAGATCCTAAGGGCTGGATTTTATTGGTCGACATTGTTCTCTGATGTAAAGAAATTTGTCACTTTTTGCCATAAATGTCAAATTTTTGAAGGCAAGAGAAAACTGTTGCCCTTACCCTTGAAACCAATTTCCACTGAAAAACCTTTCCAACAATGGGGCTTGGATTTCATTGGAGAAATCCATCCTCCTTCTTCTAGTCAACACAGATGGATCCTCACTGCCACAGATTATTTTACTAAATGGATAGAAGCAATTCCTTCCAGACAAGCTAATGATACTGTGATCATAGGATTCCTAGAAAACAATATATTATCAAGATTTGGTTGTCCCGAGAAAATTATAACTGATAATGCTGCTGCTTTCAAGTCTAAGAAAATGATAAGTTTCTGCAAGAAATATCATATTACTTTAGGCCATTCTACAGCCTATTACCCTCAGGGTAATGGACTAGTTGAATCTTCCAATAAGAGCCTTATTAATATTATCAAGAAATTGTTGGAAGAAAATAAGAAAAATTGGCATAAGAAACTTACAAATGCATTATGGGCAAACAAAATTACTACCAAAAAATCCATTGGAACCAGTCCTTATGAATTATTTTATGGTATTGAGGCTATTTTTCCTTCATCTTTGGGATTTCCTGTAATGAAGTTACTTCAGGAAGCTCAAGTTGAACCCAATGATATTCAAAGAAGAATAAATCAGACTATCAATTTGTAGCAAACCAGAGAAGAATGTTATCAAAGATCCCAAGTATTGCAAGAAAAACTAAAAAAGATATTTAATAAAAGGACTAAGGTAGAAGATTTTCAATTGGAAAACAAATTTTTATGGTGGGATTCCAGAAGAGAAGATAAGGGAAAACATGGAAAGTTTGATTTCCTGTGGAAAGGACCATACATTATTCATGCTTTGCAGGGAAACAACACATATTTCTTGAAGAATTTGGATGGTACAGAAGTTGAGGAAGGACCAGTCAATGGTCGAATGTTAAAACACTACTTTGATCCTATTTACTAGGATGTTCTGATTTTTTTTAACATGTACATATTATATCCTTTGTAATGCATCAGTTTGGAGTGGATAGTAACCTACTAGAGTTGAAGCCCGAAAAGAAGGCCCTAAGCTTCAGAAGTTTTACTGTCATACATACAATAAAGAAACAAGCAGGAGAAAATTCCATGGTTCAGTCAAAATTCATTCTGATGGGCAACTGATCTGCTGTTCCTGACTTTTCACCAGGAAAAGCCATCCCCATGTGGAGCTATTGTTAGACTCCTATACCAATAGGTGTCATATTTCATGATTGACTTGATGAGCTATGTAATATGTTCATACCTTTTCTTGTTGCAAAGGTTTTCCATATTCTCAAAAAATAAAAAAAATAAAAAAATGTAAAGAGGGTATACCTTAAAAGAAAAATCAAAGGGTAAAAAGAATAAAAATGGCCAAAAAAGTAAAATAAAATGAACCCCACCAAAAAGAAAGGCCAAGGAAAGTGTGCAAGTCTAAATGCCACTACTTTTTGTTCTGATGTAATAAACAAAATTGTGTGCAACTTGTATTTTATGCCACAATTGATGAATAGTCAAACAGTTTAAACTTGGCTAGGTCATCTTTCAATTTTATGTTTTAGAGATAGAGAATAAAATCTCTCCAAACTGTTTAATCTTGGCAGATAAATAGATAGGTAGAGTAAATAAAAGGAGCTCAACAGTTTAATCTGAGCCCTTGGATGTAATAAGGGTAGAATTAGATAGTTTTCTTCATGTAAAAGAAAAAGTGTGATAAGGGTTTGCCAGTCTAAGTGCACCCTAATAAAGAAGAAAAAATGGTAGAGTAAAGTAGGTAGGGTAGGTAAATGTTGTTGCAGAATTACAGGTGATGGATAATGGCTCTAAATGTGTTCAATATTTACTTTCATCACAGGTGCTAAGGCAGATACTACACTGAAAAAAGTTCAAGCAGGGCAAAGTCAAAATTATTAACTTCCCCTCTCATTTTTTCCCTAAATATTTCACTAATTTCCCTAAGTGCTAAGGTATTTGAAAATTAAAGGGGCTCAAAGAATTTCCTTGACTTTTGGAGGGACCGGACCCTCGGCCTAATAATTGGAAAAACCTAAGTATTTGAAATTATCCATCATAACATTCATTCACCTCTCAAAAAAAAATTTCTAGGTAAAATCCAATTTTACTTAGGAAAATCATGCAATATTTCATAAAAAAACCCTCAAAAACACTTTTTATTCTAAGTCTAAGTGATGAAGTTATCATAATGCAATTTGCTTTTAAAAACTTCACTTTCTTAGTTATAATAATGTATTTTGAGTTTACATTGTCCCCTTGTCATATTAACTCTAATTTATATATTAACTCTCTATAAAAATCACCTTGTCCTATTATAAATAACTCATTTTTTATAAAATACCCAAAAAACTCATTTATTATAATTTTAGCCAAAGTATTTAATCCCCACATGTTTAAATAAAATACCCCCATTATATTCTCTTTGGCTAAAATATATATTTAATATTATTTCCTCCCCCTATGGTAAGAAAATCGTTTTGATTTAATTACTATATAATAAAAATATTTGAAAATCTTTTAAACATGTTTATATGTGTTTAAAAAAAAAAACCTGAAGTTTCATTTAAACTAAAACTTCAAAGAAATAATCCTTCCCCTGCGTAATTTTATCCCCCGACTTCCTTTACCCAAGATTAAACCCTTAACTCCGGTGAAAATCCTTTTGAAATCATCCCCGATCGCTTTCTTGCGTATTATAAAGGAATTAATTAATCCTCACGATTAATTAACGACCTAATTCCACCAATCGAATTCCCCCTGTTTAATTGCATTGGGCCCACACCATTAAAACCCTGTCAACTCTCTGTCCCGTCAACCGTTCGACCAACCCGTCCAAGATCTACGGCTATTATCCATATCGCTGGCCATCCACGTACGAACAATAACACGCGATGAGCAAGCGGCTTTCTGAACAGTGCCATGCCACGCGTCGATCATTCTATGGAATTACTGCCCCTCCGCCCAAAACCACCCTTCACCAAAAGCGGTGCGATATAAACCGCTTACCGCCTTTCCGCCCATGACACATCCGTCGTACCTGCTGACGTCATTCCAATAAAATAATAAAAAAATCCGTCACCCTTTGGACTTTGTGAATAAAACATTTTTTCCAGCGTCATTTTCATTATTCTGTGAACGACCAAAGTCCCATGCAGAGAATTTAAAAAATAAACTGTCAAGCGTCATTAACTGTACTTTGCTGAAGACTATTGCATACCAGTAATCCAGAGTTCGTCTGCCATAGCTTGTACTTGTTTAATCATTGTTCATCTCCCAAAAAACAGGTGCAGATAGCAGGACCTTCTTCAGCTGGGATTTCACAACAAAATTTGCAGGAGATCAGTACAGTGGCAGTAGAATCTAAAGGAAAAGAAAAGGAGCCTGATATACAAGTAATTGAAAAATTCACAATGATAGAACAACCAGAGACTTCTAAAGAACAGGGTCAAGTACAAATTCCTCCTACTCAGATCAATGAGCCTGAAATTTCAATTCTACAAACTCCTCTGAATGTAGAAAAAGGAAAAAAAAGAGATGTTGAAGCTTCTACCCCTGTTGGTGGACCTTCAGAGCAGCATGGTGTTAAAAGACATAAATTAAATCCTCTTCCAAAAATTGAATCAGTTCAAGAAATTCCTGACAGCCAAGGAAGAGAAGACAGTCAGCAAACAGGTACAGGTAGTGGGGCATCCACTAATTTTCAAAGAAAGGAAATACAAAGGAAAAAATGTACAGAGATATCTTCTTTCAAACCTCCAGTAAAGGAGGCCTGGGACATCAAAAAGAAATTTATCAATATCAAGGCCAGGAATGATCCATTGAGACTTCAAGTGTATAACCAATATTTGAAGATGGCTCCGAAGAATCAAGAAATATTGATGTCAGCTTATGACATCCAGCAGGGCAAGATGGTAATGAGCCACTTCAAACCTAAAGTGCAGCAGCCTCAGACAGCTGCAGATTACATCAGGACTAATTTTGAAGTCTTAGCAAAAGATATCCATCCTTTGGATCAAATTGAATTACATGAGCAAACAGGAGAGATGATTTATTCTACTTTGACGGATAAATCAATGATGGCCCACAAGTTGCAGGATTCCTTAGAGAACACTAATGCACAGTTGCAACTTGAAAAAGCCTCCTCTCAGGCTAAAGACAACAGAATCAAAACTTTGGAGGAAGTAATCATTGGATTGGGCCATAATCCTAAATATGTGAAAGGTATTGAAGCATTAATTAAGAAAAAAGATGATGATATTGCAGCTTTGAGAAAACAACTAAAATTACCAGCATCAAGACATCCACAAACTGCAGAAATCATCAAGAAAAATTCTGAGGAAGAATTGTTGGACTTTCTCTTAAAATTGAATGAGCAACTCAATGCAACTGAAAAAGAGCTTGAGAATGCATTGAAAGATAACCAGGAAAATGTTCCAACATCTACAGTAGGAATAGTGACAGGTACAGCAGCAACAGGTCAACCAACAGAGTTGTCACAGGGAAACACTTCAAATTTTAACACTGAAGAGTTAACAAAGTCAATGGAAGAAATGAGACTTCAGGTTATAGAGCTCAATCAAACAAAGGAACAATTGGCCACTCTAGAACACAAATATGATCTTTCAAAAATGAGCGTTGCTGATAAAACAAGAGAAGTAAACAAATTAGAGAAAACATTCAAAGCATTGGAGAATGATCTCTCATTGGAGAAGCCTTTAAGAGAAATAAATGAAATTCTTTGGGACAACATCATCCAATCAATAAAAAATGTTTGGTCCTCAATTCAAATAATGTTTGAACAGAGTGATTTAGTTAAACTGGCTGTGGACGAAATTCAAAGAGCAAAAGATGAATTGGGAAACATGCCCGAAGAAGCCAATAGACTTGTTCATTTTTTGAATACTCAAAACAAGCATCAACTACAAGAACTTGGCATTCAGGACAGAACATGAGCAATCTTGGAGATTAAAAGAGTTTTTACCGAGAGAACTTTGCTACAGAATATAGAACGCAGATGCTCTGATATGCAAGAATAAATTATTGCTTTCAGAGAAAGATTTAATGTTTTGTTGAATAAAGGATTACCCAGTCCTTTAGTTTCAGAAGATAAAATAATGGACCTAGACAACTATGTTGAGAAGTTGGATAAATATGCTGACAATCAAGCCAATTCCTCAACTAGTTCATCAGCATCAGCATTGCCCATAGGAAAAAACCTTCATGGTAGATTAGAAAATCTATTTTATCTTGAACATGAAGTAAAGCATCTATTCCCAGATCAGCCTACTTTTTACAGATATAATGAGGCTGATGAAACTCTCAGAAAGCTTCAAAGGACCAGGATACCCGAGCCTCAATGGTGGGATGACATGTTATAAATTTGGTAAAAATTATCTGTACATGAAGTTTTGATTGTTTACTTCAGTAAGTCTGGATGAAAAGGTTAAAAGGATAAACAGAGGTCAAAGTGTATCAGTAAAGATAAAGAGTATCAGTGAAACAGAATGGCCAGCACATAATTACTAGAAGGGATAGCAACAAGCCAAACCTTAGGGCCTGCCTCCAGCACATTCATCAAAAGAAGGAAACAGCACAACATCAGTTACCATTTGTCTTATCTACGAGACCATCTGTCTCTATTTTATTGTAAAATATCCATGAGTCATCTTAGATTATATCTCGTTTTGTTAAGAGATATTTTTTGTAATTTTTTGTATAAATACTCCCTCAGTTGAAGTATTGAGTGTGGATTCTTAGACATTGCTGTATTATTGACTATTTTGGAATAAAGTGCTTTTTGGAGAAATTTCTTGTGGCTAGCTAGATGAAGGATTGATGCGGAAGACTTTTCACAGGATTCATGTGTCAAACAACGGATCAATAAGTCATCTCTCTCATGTTTTGAAGTTTTATACTTGTTTACTATATCACTATTGTTTCATATCTGAATGATTAATGAAAAGGAATAAATCAGAAAGTGCTTAAGTGTAATATGATTTTAATCATTGTTATTCTAAATGTTTTCTTCTAAACTGGTTTAAACAGCGAATTCTTAATTGCTCCTGGTTTTCTAGTTTATACATTTGATTATTTAGTAAAGAATACTGAAATGCTCTTTATTGATAATCACTCAATTTCCCTCTTTCAAATGTGTTAAAGGATTCTTAATTTCCCTTTCATCCATTTGATTCCATTCCATTCACTTTAGATCTGTAATTGCTCCCTATTTGATTATCTTGCCCTGTGAAACCATCTTTTGTTAAGAAACTTAATCCAGTTCAGCCATTCTTCTTGACTCCATTATCCCAATGGACTGAAATTACTCAGTCTTGCCCTTTGCTATAGAATTCCATCACCCAAACTCAAACAAAACCCCTGGACTTTACAACTAGCCTAAAATCATTTACAACAAAGCTAAATTTTACAGAGAGAGCCCTCTCTGGATACAGATTGGCTAGATTTTGTATCTAAAAGTTGGTTTGTGGTCACCTCGGACCCCTTTCTTCTTCTCTACAACTTCAAGGAAAATCTGAGTGATAACACGATCGACGTTTTGTTCAGCATGTCTATATAGAATATGGACAAGCATGGAGACTTGGTCAGAATGATAATATTCACTCTGAATTTCTTTTTGTGGAACAAATGTGTAGTTTTCTGCAAAATCAATTACTGACAAAATGGTCCCTGCTGGAAAACTTCACGGGATTTTTCGAATTGCAAGTCTTGCCATCGAGCTCTATGTGAATGCTTGGTGTATTTGTAAATTTTTGCCTCAAACTTTCTCAAAAAGTCTATCACAAAAATTTCTTCTTCTCGTAATTCAATTCTTTTAACACTATTTGCACCTTGAATCGATGTATGGATATATTCATATCTCTTCCATTTCACTTTCATGTTGGACAATGATTGATTATTTATTTCAGTATGATATATGTTTTGAAATTTAATCAAATTTCCACAATCATCGCATTTTTTACCACCAACACATTTATTTTTGTAAAATAGTTCATCGCTTTCTCCTTCACATAGAATTTGAGATATGAAATCACTGATAGTGGAAGGAGGTGAATCCTTTCAAAATTTTCTATCAAAATCAAGGAATGTATCATAATATAACTCAAATTCCACGTGATAACGGCAACAA
Organism: Pinus albicaulis; assembly: GCA_034641835.2. NCBI lineage: Eukaryota > Viridiplantae > Streptophyta > Pinopsida > Pinales > Pinaceae > Pinus > Pinus albicaulis. The sequence continues at coordinate 994,090,206 of CM076570.1, read as the reverse complement.
CAAGTGTCGTGTACGGTGATAGGTTTTACATACCATGGTTTTTGTTGAACAAAAGCACTGATTGAAACATGAATTTCACGATTCTCTTGTTTTAACTTGTTGAACAACTCTATCTGAGTGGTTTCCAAGAAATGTTTTTCATGTTCTTTGTGCTGATTTCATGCTATTCTTCTTCGCATCACATGCCTTACAATTGGAGAAACACGCGAATTGTTCTTCCAATATTCATATATTATTTTTTTAACATTTTCTCCAAGTCTATCTTTATATGGTTGCCAAAAAATAGCTCTCCAACAAGCAAGTTCATCATTTACATCTATTTGCAACCGAAATTTCCGATGTTTGTGCAAAAAATTTCGCGAGGTTCCTAATGCTTGTGCCATAGATTTTACCAAGCGATTCTCTTTAGTACTTGATGAAACCACTGCCATATGTATTGGTCTATGTATAACTGAAACATTTTTCTATCTAGATCTTTTCATTGAATTTATAGCACTATTTATATTTTGTATCACATTTTCCTTCATTTTTTTTATTTTTGGATGATTTTCGAATACCCAATAAAGTCGTAGCTTCTTTTAATTTCCTTAATGATAGGATACCTTTCAACATTTGGGCTTGAACTGTCACATTTTCCTTTATGAAATACTTCTAAAAAATGTGGTTAACACGATATCGTATATAATGGTCAACTTTTTTATCTCCATATGTGTGAGTGTCAACATTTTCTAACATCTCCGCATCGACATTGATTTCATCTGTACATATTCGAATGAATAGTACATATAATTTTACATATTCAATAAATAACTAAATTAATAAATATATTTATAATTTCAATAATACGTGCATGTGTTTAACACACACACACACACACATATATATATATACCTTGTGATTCAATTTCTTCACTTGAATTTCTTTCATCATTTTCACCATCTTCAATCATTGGTTCAATATCTCCTTCACTTTCTCTTTCAAAATTTTGTATCTCATCATGAATGTTTTGAGGAATATCTCTCTCTGTTTACATTGCAAAATATTTTTCAAATTAGTTCATCAAATAAAAATAAGCTTCACATTTTACACTAGGAAAATTTTAAATATATCAAAATCATAATATTTACATTTACATACCTGTTTCAACTTCTAGTTGAGGTTGATTTTCCCCTTCAATATTTGAGAGTGCTTCTATATTTCTTTTGCGAGATTGTCTCGTCTCTTCTCTACGTTCCTCAGGGTCTCTTTTTCGATCATATTTTCTCGTACAGTTTCTTCGATTTCCCACGATAATAGAGTATGAAGTTCAAAAAATTTCCTTCAAAAATTTAGACAAAAACTCAATTAAAAAAAAACATCACAAAAGATTTAATTTAAATTAAAAAAAAAAAAAAAAAACTCATTTTAAATTTTTTGCAAAAAATACATACTCCAATCCAAAACACTTTAAAAAATTCAAGAAAAAAATGTCTTATAAAAATGAAACGAAGTTCAAAATATTTCCTTCCAAGTCCTATAAAAAAAATTCATTTTAAAAAATCATTCTAAAAGATTTACTTCAACCCAAAACCAAAAAATGTCCTTTCGAAATTAATCCCAAATCTATACTTTAAAAAAAAAAAGCCCAAAAAACTGTATCACATACCTCCAAGAAATGTTTTTTAATGTACCTCCAAGAAAATTCTTTAAACTCAAAAAAATTCCTTGCAAAATCAGATCAAATGTACGAAAATAATGTGTCTCAAAGAAAAGTCCTTTGAAGTCCTTTGAATGTACCTCCAAGAAAAGTCCTTAAACCGAAAATAATTCTTTGCAAAATCAGACCAAAAGTGCGAAAATATGCGAAAATAATGAATGGTTTCGCGGCAATTTATATTACTGCGAAATGTTTTTTTGGAGGGGCTCGGCGGTACTTTTTGGCCAACGGAAAGTTAAGTCAATGTTCGGCTGAAATTTTAATAAATAGTTCGGCCGAACTACTTTGTCGTTTGATTTAACATGCCATTGGCGCAAAAAATAGTTCGGCCAAACTTTGTTTAAGAGTTCGGCCGAACTAACGCGTCACCAGTTACACAGAGCCAAGCCCTGAATACATTTTTGCAACTTTGGACTAACTAAACTCCATGAAACATTCTGAATTAACTGTTGGAACCAAGACAAGCATTTTCATAATTGAATCTACTTTCAGGAAATATAACTTTCATGGAATTTCATAAATATTTACTAATTTTAATTAATTTTTTAGTAAAACGGATGCAAACAATTTCTGAAGGTCATTGTGATTCAGTGAAATCAAAATTTTGTATCTTCCAAAATAAATTGTAAAAAAAATTGAAAAAATTATCGTACATTACATTGGTCCATTTTCTCTAATGGGTAGCTTTTAAATTTTTGGTTTATAACTTATATGTTAAGAAATTTCTTGCATCGCGAAACATATTCAAAATATGCAGTTTTTCATATTGGACCGTTCAAAAAATTCTAGTAATTATGATATGCATCCATTGGCTTTGTAAATATGACGAAACTGAAGTAGACTCTGTCTAGATTGTTGTAACACATTTTTTTTCTCAAAAACACAAATTTTCAAAGAATACAACATTGTGTATTAACATGACTTCTTATGAATCTGTTGATTGTTAAAAAACACACGTTCAAAGAAATGTTAAGTTGACATAACAAATGTGTATAAAAAAAATCCAAAAAATAATTAATAGAAAGCTAACAAAATTTCTGACAACTTTTATTTTTATCGTAAAATGAAATTCTAAACAGAAAAATTGTTTTAGCTTGCAGAAAGTTGAAGAACTGAAAAAAATGAAAGTTTTTTTCTCAAAAAAGGGCAAAAAGTGTAACTCAACTTCACATTTTCACCAAACTCAATTAATTGAGTTAAAATCAGTTTAACTAGTTCTAACTAAGTGATGAGCTTGTGATAGGTCCAATGAATTAAATTTGATTTAACTCACAATGAGTGATCAATCAGTTAACCGATAATCCATTATATATAGATGTTGCATTTCAATTCTGAGGAAGACATAGTTGAGATAGAGGTTAAAGGGAAGATATTTATCGGTTGTATAATCAGAAAATTGTATAGGTCAGTTATAGAGATAGTTGGATACCTTGGATGGATTGTGTAGTCAAGGCAAGGGATTTTCCTATTTAATAGGAGATTAATTCCTCAAGGAATGCGTGAGCAAGGCAGGCTGAGTAGAGGTAGACAATTGGCTAAGTATTTTTCCAATTTTGCCTAGATCAGTGTGAGACAGTTAGCAGAGTGCAGAAGTTCTCTTGTGAGAGAAAGCATTGTATTGTTTCATGGTCCTTGACTTTATACAATATACATATAGTGGGATTTTAGGCAGCGTGCTTTCCCCAGATACATCTTGTGTTTTGTGATTGATTGTCTCTTTCTCTTGTTTATGTGATTGTGCGATCGTGTTTATTTCCATAAATTATAGAAGGGATTCAATATCTTTCTCTAGTCTATCATAATATCATATTGAATCCCCATGGTTATATTATATATATAAAAATCATAAAAAATTAAATTAATATGCAAAACAATATTGTTACGTTTATAAATAAATCAATAAAAAAATAATTTACCATAGAAAACTCCTACACCTGGATAATCATGTATAGTGTAAGAACATATTCCATACAATGTAAAACTCTTCTCTGTTGTGATGGATCTTGATACATCATACAAATTTATCCCTTCCCATAATTCCTTAAATTCATCTACCAATGGTTGTAAGTAGACATCCATATTCTTCACTTGTCTTCTAACAATAACTATGAGAGTCAACATAAGATGTTCATTCTTCACAGAAAACAATGGGGGGATATATTTATTGATCACTACTACATACCAAACATAATAATAGGTGTTTTTGAGGAAATATGGGTTGCCACCATTCATGGATATGATGAGTCGTAGAATTTGTACTTCATACTTGAATTTTCAAGGCCATGTATCCTCTATATGCTTCACGGCTATCGAATCAGTTGGGATTCAAATAACTCCTGACTCACTTCTATGTGAGGCATGCCATCCCTACAACATAGCGAATTCTTTGCAAAAAAATAGTCTTTGAATCATTGGTATTGTAGGCGTGTGCCTCAATATCCTATAAGGAGGACTGTGTGATTTACCCTTTTTTTTTAATTACGATACCTATCATGCCCACATTTCATACATATCTCTTTGTCTACATATTCTCCTATGTATAGAATACAATCATCCAGACATGAATGATATGATATGTACTCAACACCCAACATTTTCAACAAATACTTTACCTCTTCGCACCTACTTGGAAAGACATTATCACTTAGAAGAAGGATTATCTTGGAATGACCTATAGTTGGTGGGGAATATATTGTACAATGTCAATATTTAACATTCATAGAATCGACCATTTTTAATGTTGATTGTGTGACAATATTTCTAAAAATATAAGGCACTTGATAAATCATGCAGGTGAATTACCTCAATATTACTGATAAACATGCATTCGACATGCCAAAATTTTCTTTCAATTTGTATAACAACATCGTTGTCCCTAGATGAGTAGACTTTGACTTGTTTCCAAGTCCAAAGAGGGGGGTGGTGTGTTAGGTCCCTATATTACTAGTATAGTCCCTTATTGTTGTTAGTGTAACCCCCTTATTGTTATTATTGTACCCTTGTGACTCCCATATTGTTATTATTGTGCCCTTAAATTATTATTGTTAGGTCGGTGTGGTGTAACCAGCTCCAAAAATAGAAGAAAAGAGATATCAACGCCTTAGAAATAAGCCACTTCGAGGGGGCAACCTCCAATACATTACATAAATGAACAATTATTGGATGATACAATTTACAAAACCTCCTTTCTATATATAGGAGTTCATGGGGCCATAATGTAATCCTAGTGGGCCACAATGTAATCCTAGCCGACCTAACAATAATAATGTAAGGGCACAATAATAACAATATGGGGGTTACAGGGGTACAATAATAACAATAGGGGGGGCTACACTAACATAATAAGGGGCTACACTATTAATATAGGGACTTAACATGCCCCTCTCCTTCAAACAAGTGTTGTCCTCAACGCTTGATTATTTCTTGATGCTTCTGTATAAAATTCTCATCCTCCCATGTGGAATCTTCTACAGGAAAGTTCTTCCACTTGCTGAGATACTCTAAAATTGATCTTACTTGTCGAGTTATTGTTTCTGTGACTACTTCAGAACTTCTTTCGATGTGATGTTGATATTCTTGTTGTTTCATTAGATTCTGCACCAAAGTTAGGTTATCCTTTGAGAGTTGGAGAACTTGTTGTTGATGCTCGATGTCATCTTCCACTAATTTGTCATCCATATTAGCTATTATTTTATCCTTAAAACCATCCAAATTAGCCTCCATTTCTGCTTTTAAACCATCTATGTCATCTTCGGTTGCTCTTCGTAAGATCAAAATTTCTTGCACTTGGTACCGTAATTTTGATATCTCATACTGCAATTCTTCCTCTTCATGCGTCATAGTATAGATGTATGAGGGAATAATGGGTGTTGAATTATTTTTAGGAGGCGTCTCAGAACCCAATACTGAAATATATGCTCAATAGGCCCTTGGAATCACTTCAAACTGATTTTTCAAACAAGATTTATGCAATTCGAAAAAACAAATAAACACCTTTTACTTGCTTTTGAGGAGCTCGATATTGAAATTTTATTATCTCTGTGATTCTGGCTCTTCTATATCTTAAATTCATCACTGAAGTAGCCTACGAATTATCTTTTGAATGCCACAGGTCTGACTTGATTTGGATTTTCCAAGACAAAGTTGTGTCCAATCTCCCACAATGACCTAATTTTGGACTAGTTCAGTAGAGCGAACTTGTATGACTTGCCACGTGTCACTGTTTTGTTCTTTGTCTTTGAAACTGATATCCAAGAAACTAAAGGCTGTGTACTTGCTACCACTTTTGACGGCACTCAAATCCAATCTCCAGAGAGAGATTTATTGAACTTTTCCCACGATCACCTCTTTGAGATGAAATTCAGGAGCCTGAAAAAGCACTACCTTCCACATATCATATCTCCAAAAATATTGCGAACCAAGCTCTGAAATTTTTTGACGAATTTCCTCAGGATTTCAGCTTCGCACCATACGAATTTAAGATTCTGAACCTTCGTAGAAAAAAATTTATAGCGCAAATGCCACGATGACCTTTTTAGGAGCCTGAAAAATTACCTGACTTCCACAGATCATATCTCTGAAATTATTGCGAACCAAACTCTGAAATTTTTATAAAAGCTTCCTCAGGATTTTTTCTTCGCACCCTAAAAATTTCAGCTTCTGAAACTTCGTAGAAAAAAAGTTATAGCGAAAATGCCACGATGACCTGTTTGGAGCAGCGAAACCCTAGAATCCAAAGCTCCGATACCAAATGTTGTGTAACCAGCTCCAAAAAGAGAAGAAAAGAGATATCAACGCCTTAGAAATGAGCCACTTCGAGGGGGCAACCTCCAATACATTACATAAATGAACAATTCTTGGATGATACAAATGAAAAAACCTCCTATCTATATATAGGAGTCCATGGGGCCATAATGTAATCCTAGTAGGCCACAATGTAATCCTAGCCGACCTAACAATAATAATTTAAGGGCACAATAATAACAAAATGGGGGTTACAAGGGTACAATAATAACAATAGGGGGGGCTACACTAACATAATAAGGGACTACACTATTAATATAGGGACTTAACAGTCGGCTAGGATTACATTGTGGCCCCACTAGGATTACATTATGGCCCCATGGACTTCTATATATAGAAAGGAGGTTTTGTAAATTGTATCATCCAAGAATTGTTTATTTATGTAATGTATTGGAGGTTTCCCCCTCAAAGTGGCTTATTTCTAAGGCGTTTCTATCTCTTTTCTTCTATTTTTGGAGCTGGTTACTCAACATTTGGTATCAGCGCTTTGGATTCTAGGGTTTCGCTGCTCTAAACAGGTCATCATGGAATTTTCGCTATAACGTTTTTTCTACAAAGTTTCAGAATTTGAAATTTTTAGGGTACGAAGCCGAAATCCTGAGGAAACGCGTCAAAAAATTTCAGATCTTGGTTCGCAATATTTTCAAAGATATGATCTGTGGAAGGTACTGCTTTTTCAGGCTCCATAATTTCATCTCAAAGAGGTGATCGTGGGAAAAGATTCATAACTCTCTCTCTGAGCATCAGATTGGAGTGCCATAAAAATTGGTCACAAGTGCATAGATTCTAGTTTCTTTTCTATCAATTTCAGAGACAAAGGACAAAACAGTGACACGTGGCAAGTCATACAAGTTCACTCTACTAAACCAGTCCATAATTAGGTCATTGTGGGAGATTGGTCACAACTTTGTCTTGGAGAATCCAAATCAGGTTAGACCTATGGCATTCGAAAGAGAATTCAAAGGGCTACATTGGTGCTGAAATTAAAATATTGAAGTTCTGCAAGCACATAGATAATCCAATTTCAATATCGAGCTCCTCAAAAGCAAGAAAAAGGTGTGTATTGTTTTTTCCAAATTGCATAAGTCTTGTTTGAACAATCAATTTGAATTGATTCCAAGGGCATATTGTAGAATAGATATTAGTATTGGGTTCTAAAATATGCCCCGTAAAAATAATTCAACACCCATTAAGCCTTCAGAAGGCTCTACGATGACTCATGAAGATGAAGAATTGCAACATGATCTATCAAAATTACAAGAGCAAGTGCACCAAATTTCGCTCTCGCAAAGAGCAACAAAAAATGAAATGGAAGTTTTGAAGAAAGGCGTGAAAGTGAAGATGGATGGTTTGAAGAAAGGTGTGGAAGCTAAGATGGATGGCATGGAAGCTGGCATGGAAGCTAAGATGGATGACATGAAAGACAACATGGAAAACATGAAGAATGATCTAAAAGCAGACATGGAAGGTTTGACAAAGTTGATACAAGAAATGTTTCCTAATGGTGAAAATATAGTAGAGGAAACTCATGATGAGAAGAAAATAAATGTTAATCGTGATTTCATAAAATCTAATGTTGGCAGGAAGAACCACCATATTCCAGAAATGGATATGAGGAAGTTTGATGGAAATGATCTTGTAACATGGATACTACGGATGGAGAAATATTTTGATCTCCATAATGTGAAAAGCACACAAAAGGTACGCATTGCAACTTTACATTTAGAACAAAATACATTTCTATGGTATCGATGGCTTTGCTCCCATAAAAAAATTTTCACTTGGTGAATTTTTACAGAGGAAATGATAGCACATTATGAGGATATGAAAAGCAACACCTTCTTTAGTCAATTGATAAATATCAAACAAAAGGGTTCAATGGTGGAACACATTGAGGATTTCCAAAAATTGAATAGAAGGGTAACTGATATTCTAGAGGAACACGAGATTGATCTCTTCAAGATAGGTACCTTAAATGATAACATCCAACATGAAGTTCTCATTTTGGAACCTGATTCATTGGAGAAAGCATTCAGGTTGGAAAGAAAAATTGAATGTAAAATGATGGTGACAAGGAAGCTTACCACTCACATCTATAAATATGGAAGTGTTGCTACTCCTAGACTTCCACAACCTACAAGGTTGACACCCTAACAATTGGAAGAAAAAAGAGAAAAAGGGCTTTGATATAGTTGTGATATAAAATACAAAAAAGGTCATAAGTATTCTGAGAAGAAATTATTTACATAGATTGTGAAGAGGAGGAAGAAAATGAACAAAGAAGAGGATATACACCAGGAACCAACCCTAGAGAAAGAATAAATGAATCCAACCATATCATGTAATGCATTGGTAGGAATTACCACTCCTCAAACTCTCAAGATAGAAGGACATATCAAGAAGAAAAAGGTAATAGTGTTGATTGATTCAAGTAGCACCCATAATTTTGTTCATTGTAAGGTAGCCAAGGAATTGAATTGTTTCCTATACCTAGCACCAGAATGTCAAGTGATGGTTGAAAATGGAGGAACTATAAATTGCTCTGGAAAATGCCATAATATCAAGCCAACCATGGGGGAATATGTATTGAATATTCCAATGCTTTCCATTCCTATGGGAGGTGCTGATGTTGTACTAGGAGTACAATGGTTACAATCTTTGGGGACAGTAGCTTTTAATTTTCAGGAACTTTTCTTGAAATTTTTTTCAGAAGGAAAGGAAGTCGAATTATGGGGTATTGTGGGGAAGCCGGGAAAGATAATAAGCTCTAATGTCATGACAAAGCTTCTAAAGAAAGAACAATTAGGCGTAATTGCACAATTATGCTCACTAGAAATTCCAACATCAAAATCATATATTTCTGCAGATCTCCAACAAGTCTTGGACAATCATTCCAAGGTGTTTGAAACTCCCGAAGGACTCCCACCTATTCGTGATCATGATCATGCTATTCATTTGATTCCAGGAAGTGTTCCTCCAAACATCATGTCTTATATATTTCCTTATGTCCAAAAGAGTGAAATTGAACGTATGACTGCAGAAATGTTAGAGGCAAGTATAATTCAACCTAGTCAAAGTTCTTTCTCTTCTCCTGTAGTATTGGTACACAAGAAGGATGGATCATGGCGAATGTGTCCGGATTATAGGGAGCTCAATAAGTTCACCATTAAAGATAAATTTCCCATTCTTGTGATTGATGAATTATTGGATGAATTACATGGAGCAATTTATTTTACCAAGTTGGATCTTCGTTCAGGATATCATCAAATTAGAATGAAGACTGAAGATATTCCAAAAACAACATTTCAAACTCATGAGAGTCATTATGAATTTTTGGTCATGCCTTTTGGCCTTACCAATGCACCTTCTACATTTCAAGGGTTGATGAATTCCATTTTCAAACCCTTCCTTAGAAAATTCGTGCTAGTATTTTTTGATGATATACTAATCTATAGCAGGTCTTGGAAGGATCATGTTGAACATGTTGACAGGGTGCTCAAACTATTGCAGGAGAAACAATTATATGCAAAAACATCCAAATGTTTCTTTGGAGTACAAGAGGTGGAATATCTGGGTCATATTGTATCTCACCAGGGTGTTAAGGTAGACCCTAACAAAATTAAAGCCATTAAGGAATGGAAAGTCCCCACAACCATAAAGTAGTTGCGAGGATTTCTCGAGTTAACAGGGTATTATCGCAAGTTTGTTAAGCATTATGGGAGAATAGCAGCACCTCTAACATCATTATTGAAGAAGGATGCATTTTCATGGACTACTAAAGCAACTAAGGCCTTTGAACATCTTAAAGAGGCAATGTGTCGAGCACCAGTCTTAGCTACGCAAGAATTCACAAAAACCTTTATTGTGGAATGTGATGCCTCAGGAAATGGAATTGGTGCATTTTTAATGCAGGAAGGAAGACCCATTGCTTTTGAAATTCGTCCAATCAAAGGAAAGTATTTACAGAAACCTATTTATGAGAAGGAAATGTTAGCAATACTGCATGCACTAAAGAAATGGCGAACTTACCTAATGAGAAGACACTTCAAGGTAAAAACTGATCATGATAGTCTTAAACACTTTTTGGAACAAAGACTATCTTCAGAAGAGCAGCAAAAATGGGTCACAAAGATGTTGGGTTATGAATTTGAAATAATCTACAAAAAAGGAAAGCTTAAAGTTGTTGTAGATGCACTCTCAAGAAATAATGAAGAGGTGGAAGCATTGCTTTGTGCCATTTCTATTATCCAACCAGATTGGATAACCGAAGCAAGAGATGAATGGAAGAAGGACAAAGATGTATGGACACTCATTCAAAAGTTGCAGCAAGATCCTAGTACATCTCATACATTTAGTTGGAAAAATGATTCCTTATGGTATAAAGATCGCTTATATCTTTGTAGGAATTCCCAACTAAAACAAAATATTCTTTTGGAACTGCACACTTCTCCTTTAGGAGGACACTCAGGATTTTTAAAAACTTACCACAGGGTGAAGAAATAATTTTTTTGGGATGGCCTTAAATCTGAAATTTAAAATTTTGTGGCGGAATGTTTGGTTTGCCAGCAGAATAAAGTTGAGACAATTAAGACCCTGGGACTTCTACAACCTTTATCCATTCCAAGTCAACGTTGGGAGGATATTTCAATGGATTTTATCACAGGTTTACCTAAGTCCAAAGGAAAGAGTATCATCATGGTGGTAGTTGATAGACTTACCAAGTATGCACACTTTTGTGCATTATCTCATCCATTTAAAGCAAGTACAATTGCTACTACATTTATGGACACAATTCAAAAGCTACATGGAAACCCAAGGGTTATTGTGAGCGACAGAGATCCCATTTTTACCGGAAATTTTTGGACGGAGTTATTTTCTTGTTTGGGTACTCAATTAGCTCATAGCTCATCTTATCATCCTCAATCCGATGGTCAAACCGAGATAGTAAATAAATGTTTGGAAGGATATCTTCGTTGTTTTGTATCTGATAAACAAACACAATGGGTCAAGTGGTTACCTCTTGCTGAATGGTGGTATAACACTTCCTTCCATACCGCAGCAAAAATGACCCCATTTATGGCACTTTATGGATATCATCCACCATCCATCACATCATATTTAAGAGAAAATTCGAAGGTTCAAGCAGTGGAAGATCACATCGAGCATCAAGAAGAAGTTCTCCAACTCTTAAAGGATAACCTGAATTTGGCACAAAATCGAATGAAACAACAGGCAGATCAACATCGCAGCGAGAGAAGTTTTGATGTAGGAGATTGGGTATTTTTACGGCTACAACCATACAAACAAATGTCCCTCAATCAAGCTAAGAAAGATAATAAATTATCGCCAAAGTACTATGGTCCTTACAAGGTGTTGTAAAATATTGGTACTATGGCATACAAATTGGAGCTTCCTGCTTCTTCGCGAGTGCATCCAGTTTTCCATGTTTCATGCTTAAAGAAGGTTATAGGTGAAAATCTTTCAGTTCAAACAATATTGCCAGAACTTGATGAGGAAGGAAAAATCATATTGGAACCTGAAGCGGTCACGGAAACAAGAACTCGACAACTACGGAATCGATCAATTTCAGAGTATCTCATCAAGTGGAAGAACTTACCCACCGAAGATTCTACATGGGAGGATGAGAATTTTATACAGAAGCACCCAGAGCTACTCAAGCGTTGAGGACAACACTTTTTTGAAGGAGAGGGGCATGTTAGGTCCCTATATTACTAGTATAGTCCCTTATTGTTGTTAGTGTAACCCCCTTATTGTTATTATTGTACCCCTGTAACCCCCATATTGTTATTATCGTGCCCTTAAATTATTATTGTTAGGTCGGCTAGGATTACATTGTGGCCCCACTAGGATTACATTATGGCCCCATGGACTCCTATATATAGAAAGGAGGTTTTGTAAATTGTATCATCCAAGAATTGTTCATTTATGTAATGTATTGGAGGTTGCCCCCTCGAAGTGGCTCATTTCTAAGGCGTTGATATCTCTTTTCTTCTATTTTTGGAGCTGGTTACTCAACATGTTGGAAGCAGATTTCAAGTTTTCAAATAAGGTATCAATGATATGAGCATCATCCAATAGCTCATAATTTTGGAATGCATATAACAACATTTCCTCCATGGCAGTCATGTCTCGTAAGTAATAATCCATACCAACCTCTATTTGATTGGATCCATTTCCAACTTGTGACGAAGAACTACTATTGCTAGAGTCATTCCTAATTAGTGAATTTGGGCGGAGTGGGAATTTAATAGGTGGTTGACTCAACCATTTTTGTATGCTTCTTCTCTAATTCTTGCTCTTAATGAAACCTTCTCTCGAGTTGACGTTGTAGTGGGGTGCACCGGAAGATGGTAGGTGGGTCTCTCATCATCACTATAATCCTATTTTCAAAAAATATTGAATGTCATTAGTAAAATATCAATGATACTAGTAAGCATGTCAATGCAATTGATTTGTTGAAATTACATTTTACCAAATAATTATTACCATCATTCATCCAGGATTGCGGCTGGAAGGTGCCATGTTCCACTTGGTAGGGTGAATATGCTATCCATTTTCATCTACCAACCTCTTGCAATATGTTGCTCTTAATAAGAGCTTCCAACATTTTTGAAATGGAGGAATATTTTATGCATCTAAACTCGATTCTAAATCAAAATCCTACAAATTTGGATAATTTTTTATTCAAATTTACATGCATATAAAAAAAAAAAAACAATTAGATAATCGAAATATAAATAAAATATTAACTTACTAGAGATGGAAAGGGAGAACTCCACGAAGGACTTTGATCACCAATATAGAACAAGCTAGAATTTGAAGAATTGTCCATTTGATGTTATTGAGATTTTTTCCTTGCATTCCAGCAAAATTAGAAATAAAAATTTGCATGCATATCCAAAATTAATTTCGAGAAGCATATAAACACAATCTGAATTTCAATATAGTTTTCAAGCCATTTTTCAAGAATAAGGCGACTTTAAGTGGAAAATGTATAGTATGAATTTCCAGGATTTTTGAAAATAAAAATGAATTCTACCATATTCGTGCTCTTATAAAAATTACAACATCGATCCATTTAGTTACAAACCACACTGTTGCGTTAAAATATTGACTGCACTCAAGGTTTCATTTTTGTATATTTTAAGTTGTTTTACAACAACCATACTTGAATGTATTTAAATAGGTTCTAACATACAATGAAAATTCATTGGAAGAATTGATTGAAATTGGGTTAAATATGGGTTGTGATTATATGTTGGCATATCAAAAATTAATTGTGGAATTTCTAAGTATTTATGTTGTTTTACTTCCCTAAGTTTATAATTAATAGAACAAAAAAATACTTTATATTAAATATATGATTTATAATGGGGTTTAAAACATGCAGGAAACAAAGTATGGAACTATGCCAGCTGAAGACTTGTTGCAACAAGTCATGAGACCTGGTTTTGAAACCATATGTACAGTTTATGAGTCACTTCTTCCTATGGTACATTGTTATTCGATTTACATTGATGTATATTATTTATTTCAATTTTCATTATTTTCAATAATGTAGATACACTCATTACACTTTATTTTTATGTTTGCATGTGGAACAAGATCAAGAAGACGAAAACAATCGATTTAATCAACAAAACATTCATCCAAATAAACCAAATCATGGAAGTAGCTCGAGCACTGACAACAGTTCCAATGAAGAATGATTATCTATTTAGATATCAATGCAACGTGTTGTATTTTTTGAAATAATTGTTTAATGTAATGGACATAGTGTCCCAATTGAAAGACAAGGAGTTACCATTAACAATCCCAATTTGTATGACAAAGAGCCTCTTATTGATATATAATAAAATAAATTAATTTATTCTATTGTGTTATCCAATGTTGTTGTGAAATGTTGCACCATTGATTAAATATATGGATGATTAAATATTATAATGAAGAGATGTGAAATCTGATAATATAACAAATTAATCCAAACATCATATACAAATGAACCAATCAAATGTTAATTTATATAAATATTTTTTATAATATATATGCCAATTGTTCAATGAATAACTGATTTTAAAAATTAGAATAATTGCACTGTCACAGGTCTATGTTTCCAAAAAGGAGAAAATATTATCTGATAATGAATGTTAGTTTTGTAGTGCTAATTTCATCTTCAGAATTATAAATAAGTTGCTGCTCATTTGCTTCATGTGCATAGGTTTCTTGAGGTGTTTTTGAGTGTTAAATAGGAAAATGTATTGAGTTTTATGTTAAATTCATGAGCATATTAACATTAAAAAAATGTTGAACAACAACAATAAAATGTACAGAAAACCATCAAATGATCCATTAACACTCAGAGTTCACCCATCTTGAGCTACATCTCCTTGGTCTAGCTTCCATGGCTTGGGCTTCCGTCTTGACTCAAAATGGAATAAGTGTTGTTTACAATCCTATATTGCTCCTAAAACCTACTCCAACATGCTCAGAATATCCAAATTTGCTAGGAATATCCTCCAAAAATAGAGAGAACTCCAGTTAGCGCTGCTAATTTTGGATTCCCGCCACAAATGGCAGACTCTGCCAACTCCGCCACCAAATTAAACTTGATTAATTAACTGATAAGTGTGAGTTTGATTAATGAATCAGCTTTGTATTAGTGATAACTGTGCGTTTAACCCAGAGCGCTCACCACGGTCATAGCATCTGGTTCTATTGCAAGGTGGTTGGCCCCTTTCCTCTGCCCAACGATCAACTGCATTAAATATTCCATGGCCATAGTATGTTAAGTTCTGTTGCGTAGTCTATTGGTATGTTGTTGTGTTGGTAAGGGGAAGATCGTGGGGTCGACCCTGACCTCCACCCTTCCGCTTGTGTATAAATTTTACCCACTTTTTATCATATGATTTAAACCATATAAAATATTTCGACCATGAATTAGTTGGAATTTGGACCTTGGAAGGGGGCACGTGGCAGCCTCCAGGCTAGCCATGTGTCCTCATGCGATTGGTTCTCTCCCAAACCAATAAGAATGCAACAAATCACCCACTTAGCAACCAACCACGAAGTGACACTTGTCACAGTGTCATTGGGCCAATTGAAAAAATATTTCTAAAATATTATTTTTTTGCTGACTAGGCTGCAATGTCACCATTCTTTCACTTCTGCAATTTTTTTAGTTGTTTAGGAAAATGAACAACAGGCTATAACTTTCACATACGGAGTCGGTTTTTTATGAAATGAATTGTGTTGGATTCCTGGTGATGAGAACTTCGTAGTCGTTCAGGTTCCGATCAATTCTAAGAACTTCCATTTTTTAGCTTAACACTGAGCACCTTATCATTTCTCCCCACCAGAAGCCTTTTGGACCTTAAAAGATACTATCATTTGTTCAACAAGTGAGAGTACAGTTTCATCACCTTCTCAATCTCCATCCATTTGGACTTAGAAGTATTTTTTCCCTTGAGTCCTACTCGAAGGTATTCGACATTCCCTCTCCTTGAAGTTTTGGTTCTTTTGTCAAGTATGAAATCTTGTTGAAGTTCATCAAGGTATTCTAGCGAGAAATCATCTATTGATGGCAACTGAACATGCTCTCCTTGATCATGAATCAATGGAGGCTCAAACAATCTCAAATTCTCAAAATTAACAACATAGTATATTTTCATATAAGGAGGAAAATCTAGCTTAAATTCATTGTTACCAATCTTTTCCAGAATTTTAAAAGGACCATTATAGATTGGCTTAAGATTTTTACCTTCCCCTTGCAATCTCTATTTGCTAATATATAACCAAACTTCATCACCAATTTGGAATTTATGATCAACACGGTGTTTATCATGCCTTGCCTTGTAGCTGTTTTGACTCTGTTCAAGCTATTCTTGCACTGTGTGATATACCAACTAAATTTTCTCAATGATCTTCTTTGCTTTATCTATGTCACTATGACCATCAATAGCAACATCTTTCCCAAAGATGAAGTCTAATGGAAATCTTGTAAAGTACCCAATACATGCCTCAAATGGCGATGTGTTTGTAGAAGAATGATTCGCACTGTTGTATGCATGTTGAATGTAATGCAACTGTTCATCCCACTACTTGGGACGTTTTCTGCAATATCATCTAAGAAGATGAATGACTGTCCTGTTAACCACCTTGGTCTGATCATATGTTTGCAGATGAAAGGTTGTACTCTTCTTCAACTTAGTGTCCATCATGTCGCACAATATTGACCAAAAATTCCCAACAAATCGAGAATCTCAATCACTTACAATAGAACTAGGAAGACCAAAATGAACCCAAACATTTTGAAATAAAATATGAATTTTTTGTTGAGCTATAATTTCTTTTTACATGGCATCAAAATACACAATTTTCTGAACCTATCTACAACTACATACAAGTAACCATGACCTATCCTTGACAATGGAAGACCTCCTACAAAATCCATTGAGATACTCTCCCATGGACGTGAAGGTATTGGAAGTGGACTGTACAATCCTAGTTTCCTATTGCTAGGCTTGCTTATTGCACACAAAAAAAAACATCGTCTAATGAAACGAGATACACTATCAAACATGTGTAGCGAAAAACAATACCTTTGTCGATTCGCTACTTTCTTGCCTGTTAGGGTCCTATAATAATAGGATTCATAATTTTTGAATTGACTTTGATAGTCTTGTAAATATGTACATACCTTTCTTTCTGCAAGTTGTTTTCCCATATAGTAAAATAAAAAATGAAAAGAGGGTAAAAGTTCTAAAATAAAAATCAAAGGACTTGAAAAGAAAAGATAAAAAAAAGAATAAAAAATGTACCCCAAAAACAAAAAGAGATAAGAATAAGACATGAAAGTGATGCAAGTCAAAATGCCACTACTAGTTACTTTTACTGCAAAATAATGATTATGTGCAGCTTGTTCAAAATGCCATAATCCATGATGAGTTAAACAGTTTAATCTTATCTTTTTCATGTTTTAAATTTCATGTTTATAGATAGAGAATAAAGATATGTCAAACAGTTTAAACTTGACAAATCAGTAGATAGTTAGAGAATAAATGAGGAGCTCAACAGTTTAATCTGAGCCCTCGGATGAAATAAGGTTAGAATTAGACAGTTTTCTACTTTAAAAAGAAAAATGGATTTAGGGTTGCAAGCTTAAATGCACCCATGCAAATAATGAAAAAAATGTTAGAATAATGATGGGTAGGTAGAAAGTACTTGTACAAGGCATGTAATAAAACATCATCTGGACAATTACTAATTTCCCCTCCCCCACAATATTCCAGTATTCAAAACCTTCAGTTAAAAAGGCTCAGAGAATTTCTCTGACTTTTATTGGGACCGGACCCAAGGCTTAATGACTAATTGGTAAAAAGCACTGGATTCCCTTCATAAAAACCCATTTCCTCAACATAATCACCCTTTTCCAAAGATATAATCCCTTTTCCTAAGTTAAAACACCTTTTGGCTTAAGGAAAGTAAAAATCCCCTTTAACTAATCTCATTTCATGCAAAAACATTCAAAAAACCCAAAAATACTATTTATCCTAAGTATTAAGTGTAAATATTTAAAATGGGACCATTATTGTGCTCAAATGCCTATTTTACACTTTGCTTAGTTTATTTATATGTATTTACATTCATTTTCATATTAACATTTAATTTATTTTATTAATTCCTTATCAATATAACCCCCCCTGGTATTTATATTAATTCATTTACTTTTAAATACCCCGAACCTTATATATTAATGTTTTAAACTATGGTTTTAAATACCCATGTGATAAATACTTTTTCGCTCCCCCATAGTTTAATAAAACATATGTAATATATATTAAACCACCCTACTGCCGCAATACACATGTAAATCACCTATTTACTGCGTAAATTCATATAACCCCCCCCCCCCAAATTACATTAAAACATTAGTTTTTACGTTTAAAACTATGTTTTAAACGTATAAACTTAACCTTGCCATAATAAGATCTCGAGCCCCATGCCCCATCCGTCAAGTAACTCCACCGCTAGATCTCAGTCGTTTGCAAGCCCTTCCCCAGATCCGACAAACCATATGCGATATCGCATTTTCACTAGCACGATGAGTAATGCATATGAGATTTGCAAAATAAGTTGTATTACCCTATTCTCTCTCCTCCACACGGAAATAAAAGATTGGATCGGATCCCTTGGAATAAAACCGCAAACCACTTTCTCATCGTGCGATAAACCGCTCATGGTATTTGATCCTTGGTGCCAAACCACCTTCCTTCTCACTTGACCCGCATTCAATGCTTATACTGTATAAACCTAAAAAAATTATAAAACTGTATATACGCTCAGTTTAAATCTTTTCCTGAGTTTTCTGCTTGTTTAAACACTTCCGATTGAAGAAAAGCCAACGTTTGCCCCTACTTTCACGACCAAAGAACCAGAAAATCATTCTAAATTTGTTGTTGTAACAACATAAAGACTTCAATATTCATCCAAAAGACTTCAACGGCTTCCAAAAGCCCTCTAACGCCTCAAAAACCCTATTTCAAGACCAAACACCTGCAAAAAACAGGTATTCTTCAAAGAAAATAACCTTCCCGTCATATTGAAAAGAAGTTTTTTGTAAATTAGATCACCATAAACCCTGTTTTCCCACAGAAAGACCCTTATTTTGCCTGCAAAGAATCTATTCACTGCGAAACCCTGATAAAATTACGATTTTGATATTGCAACTTGTTTTTAAATCAAAATTGAATTAATTTTTACCTTTTTCAGTCTTTAAAGAACTTCTAATTGATCCAAAAACCCTTTTGCAAATAATCAGAATCCTTTTGTGCCTAAATTGAACTACTTTAGTCCTATTATATCCAAAAAGACAGGAAACCCTTGTTATACCTTTCCCTGAGTCTGTAAAAGAGTTTAAAGATCAAATTTGGAACTAAATTGAAGGTTCAAATCAAAAGAAAGCCTAATTGTACCTATTTTTGTTCAAAAGATATCTATCACACCAGAAATAACTTCTCTAAATAGTTTAAGCTTACAGAAGAGTATAAAAAAGCCTAAAAACAGAGTTTTTAACATTCAGAAGGCTAAAGTTGTCAAAATTAAACCCAGTAACGACTTCTGAAAGCACTATTGTTATAAATCCTCTATAGCCTCCTATTGTAAATGTTAAGCATACACCCTTCGTTGATGTTGATTACAAAATAATTGATCCAGTCGTCGAATTTAATCTTTTAGACCTCCACTGCTAGAGTCTAGAAAAATCCTTAGATCAGGGAGATGAAGTTCAGATTTGGGAGTCCAATTTACCTAAGTATGTAGTTCCACATACTTATCATTATCCAAAAGTCATTAGGCTGTGTCAAACCTATTATTCCCTTGACCAAAGAGCTATGGTTGATGCTAACAAAGAAGTATTTTTCACTATTACTATAGAGTCTATAAACCTAATGCTTCAGCAGAAACCAGATCCCAATGCAGTCCCATTATCCATAGAAGATCTTACAAAACTTTATATTGAGGTAAAATTTCCTAAAAGATTTCAGATCTTCAAAACATTCATGCCTGCATATGTTGAAATCCGAAAAATAAACCCTCCATATTCATATTCTAAGTTTCCTGAAGGATCAAGGAATGTCATTTCAATGTTATCCTTTATCCTAGGTTATTTTACTAATGAGCACACTAATGAGTCAATTCTTGGTTTTCTATCTGCTTTTGTGCATGGTCAACCTCCTTCTGTCATTTACAACTATGTTGAATATATAGCTGATAGTATCCATGATCAGTGTAGTGCCCTACTCTAGTTGACTAATAGTGATATGAATTTTAACATTATTTAGCCCTAAGATCCGCACTTTATTATTTGAGGACCTCAGGTTAAGGATCCGAACACATGACTCTATTATTAGTGGATGTGATGGTTATGTATGTCTTTATTGATGCTATGATGATGATAGCATTTATGGATATGCATGTTCTCTATTGATATGATTGTAGCATTAATGGATATGCATGTTCCCTATTTATATCATGATGATGATAGATTTTATGGATAGATATGTTTTCTATTGATGTTACAATGATAATGCCTTTGATGGATATGTTAATTTACCATTGATGTTATGATTATGATAAACATGATGGATGTGTCCCATATGTAGCTACTTACATTAGTTCTGATTCAAAATAAACAATGATGTGAATGACTAGGTCATGATGATGTTTCTATTATGATAATGACTAACACTGAGAACTTTGTTACTGATGATTATTGAGTATGACAGGAAACCACCAGAGGCACTCACATATGACGAGTGGATAACATCTGGTTTGATAGAAATTAATATTTTGTCTTTGAAATTATAATTTCAGTTTGAAACTTGTTATATATATTACATATACTCTGATGATATGTTAGTGGTTGCAGGAACATGTTAGTTGCTTGGCCAAATGACTCACATATGGGTGATGGGGTTGTACAATTGGATGGAACAACATGGGAGTGGTGGAACAGTGTTCCTAATCTCACCCACTAGCACTCCTGCCGTGACTTAGGCTGGAAAGGTCGAAATACCTTCGCCTTGAAGATCACGATGTCGTGGGGGCAGGTCCCAAATTTGATTCGCTCACGAGGATTTTCTAGGGGGTGCGCATCAAGGCAAATTCCTTGATCCCCAGCACCATTAGTCTCACTATAGCAAGAAACATACAAGATGATAGGGGTCTCTGTCATTGCACATATAATTTCCCCTCGTAACCACTGGATACTTGAAGGGAAAGTGGTGTGGCACCCTTGGGATTTCAAGAGAAATTCTTGAAGGGCACGACCGACTTGGCACCATTGGCATCAAAAAAAAAAAAATAATCTTAGGCATGGCACCGTTGGAACTTCGAATGGAAGTTCTTGAAGGGCATGACCAACTTGACACCCTCAACATCATTAAAGAAACTAATAAATATAATCAATATATGAAAATCCAACTAATTCATATCAAGTGATATAGGATGTTAGAACCAAAGGAATTAAATCAAGAATAAATTTAGGGTAAGGGAGGAATAGGAAGAGATAAAATATTTTACCATGATAACTCTACCTTTTCCATGATTAAAACAAAATATTAAGTGGATAATTTACATAAGTAACTTAATTAGGAAAAAAGGAGGAAAGAGGGAAATAGAGTTAAGTATAAATATTTATTAAAAACTTTATTAAGAGAAGAGGGTGGTGAATTAAAATAATATTAATAAATTAAAATTTGAGAAATTTAGAGAACTTCCATGTGACAAGAGCCAACATAAGAATATTCATCTAAAACAAAAATTGAGGTAGTTAGGGGACCAAATCTGAGACCTATCAATTAACTTCAGTAATAAACACAAATTAAGGAGTAGAAAAGGGGGAATCAAGAGACAACTAGGAGAAGAAATAGGAAGTCTTGTTGGGTTGAGGGAAATACTATTTTAAATGAAAATTAGTAAATTATTTTTGGAGAGTCTTGATGAGAGGGTGACACATGGGTGGGTGAATAATCAAATTTTGGGTTAATAAAAATTAATTATTTATGCATGAAATTCCAAGTATCACCTATGAAGCCTTCTATAAAAGAAAGGGAAATGGAAGGGAAAAGGACTTTTTGTTTACCGTATTGTTGGATGGAGGAGATGATGTCTTTTTGAGTGGTTACGAGCTATAGTTGATTTTAGTGAGGTAGAGTATTATAGAGAGGGGACTCTTGAGCCAAGAGGGGCTCACCTCTATCAGCTAGCACATTCCTTCGTTGTACAACCCCATTGCAGCTTGGGAGTCCGCGAGGAAGGAGAGCACCCAAGGAGTAGGCTGGGAGGCCAACCGGTGGGTCATTACATTTGGATTAAGCACGACAACATTCAGGCTTGGAGGTAGATGACAATAAAGGAGCTCAAGTAGCAGTAAGTCAAGTTTGGTTCTTGTCTAAGGGTGAATGGTACATGTGTTAGTTATATTGTTTTTAATTATGTTGATTTCATTGTGTTTATGATCAACAAGTTAAATATATGTATGTGTTATGAAGTTAAATTTATGGACTTGATATACGTGATTTAATTTTACTGAGTTTCAAACTTGTATGATTATGGTTTCATTTCCTAGTTATTGTGTAATATATATATATATATATGTGTGTGTGTGTGTGTGTGTGTGTGTGTGTGTGTGTATAAAGCCTAGCGCTCATCTAGTAAATTATAGAGTTGGTCTCTACAATCAACTTGTGAATTTACCCACTGAAGGAGTTTTCAAATATACATCATTCTTCTTTCACATGTTCCTTTTCTTTCAAGAAAAAAAATTACTAATAAACCTTCAGAAATTGGATGTAGAAGGTAATCCATTGTGAGTCATTTTCTAGACATCTCTAATCAGAAAAGAATCAACAGAAATCACTTATGTGGAATTCATAGATTGTTTTGTTCATCCATTGATAAACATGCTTACAAAAAATGTACAACCAAGGATAAGTAATGAGATAAAGAAAGTGTTACGACTATCAGAACAAAGCAGAACTGGAGATTGGTACCTTTACCAAAATCATATAGAGATTAGAGTCTATGCGTCAAACCTTTTGCCCTATAAATTGCAAAAATACTTACCAATGAGAGTCTTTGCCTTAGAATACATAAGAAAAATTCTCAATTCAGATTCAATCAAATTCTTAGCTGCCAAAAAGAAGACTCAATTCAAATTGAAGAACCAGGTGGGGCCTTTCATTTGCAATCACATGGAAGCAGGTATAGAGGCAACAAAACAGTTGTTGGAATATAAATTTGAAGAAAGTTTCTTGTGGATTTATGATCCTTATGGAATACTTAGTAAAATGAAGGTAAAATTCAAATTAACCCCTTATTTACATGATAAAAGGCTTGAGATTGAAAATTTTCTAATCAAACAGAGTGGCTGGACAATACCTTGATAGAAACAGTTAAACAAGGTGATACTAGTCACACTTTGAAAACTGTAAATCAAGGAGACAGAACTACAAAAAGAGTCAGAGAAGAAGGCACATATACAACTAAGACAACAACTGAAACTAGATTCAAGCTCAGATAAAATAAGAAACCAAAGATAAATCCAGTGGAAAAGTAAAAAGAGAAAATTGAGGTTCCAGATGAAGAAAATATAGAGAAAAACATAGAGACTACAACAGTGATTGAAGAAGAGCAGCAACCTGCTACTTCTAACATACAGGTGATTGAGAAACAGCAAAGCATGGAAGCATCCTCCTTACAACAAGCAAAGGATACAGACTTATTCATCAGAGAGCAGCATAAGCAGATAAAAGCCAAGAATGAGGAAATCAAGAATGAGATTTATTCTCAGTATTTAAAACAAACTCCAAGAATCCAAAATAGGCTTCTGTCAACCTTTGATTATTCAAACAAGAAATTGATAATTTCAATACTTCAACCAACAGTCAAGACACAAAAAACAGTTGCATATTACAAGAAGTTTGACTTTTAAGTACCTGTAGAGAGCATCCATCCAATAGATTAGATTGAATTTCACAGACAAAATTCAGAGATGCTATATTCAACTATGGCAACAAAGGCAATGAGTGCCCAAAAACTTCAAAACACTGTTATAAACCTGAGAGATCAGATTAGGATTTAAAAATCATCCTGATATTCTAAATACACTAGAATAAAGTCTTTAGAAGAACGTGACCCTTCCAATATTAAATTTGTAGAAGAGTTAGTGAAGAAAAATAATGTTGATATTGCAGCACTTAGAAAGCAGCTAAAACTTCCACCAACATAACATCCACAAGCTAAAGAAATTGTGCAAGAGACAAACCAAAAAGATGATATGATGAATCTAATATTTAAAATGACAACATAGATTAAGGAAATGGAGATAGAAATGGACAAACTTTTCCAAGAGAAATAAGTTGCTAAAACTCAAGGTGTTCCTCCTACAGTCATTCCAGTAACAACAGTAGTTCTGTCAACATTGGCGGAAGAGTTAGTCCCAAAAGTACCATTGGCCACAGCATTGCCAATTACTTCTTCCACTACTTCTGCTACTGATTCATCTACTTCATCAGTGCAACAAACAGATGAGGCCACCAAAATTATAAATGTCGTGAAGGAGATGTCAATACAGACTACTGAAATAAACATATTGAAGGAACAAGTCATGAAACTTGAAGATGCAAAGAAATTAGCTCAAATAAATGCTAAAATAGAGGAACATAAATCCAAAAGGTTAAGTGAGGAGTTAACGAAAGTTGAAATAGAATTAACCTTAAAGGATCCAATGGCATGCATAAAAAACCAACTATGTTCTAAGATCATTGAGTCAATCAATGATACTTGGTCATCCATTCAAGTGATCTATGAACAAAAAGACTTGGTCAAAGCAGCCAAAGAAGAAATTTTGAAGACAAAGGAAGAACTAGGTGCCAAGCCTAAAGAGGCCCTAGACATAATCAGGTTTCTCAACAGTAAAAACAAACAAGAATTGGATGAGATAGGGATAACTGATAGAACTGAAATAATTCTTGAAGTGAGAAAAGTAATTACAAAGAAAAACTTGATGAAACAGCTTGAAGAGAAGTGTCACAATATGGATATAGCCATAACCATATTTATGGTTAAATTTGAAATATTGAGACAAAAAGAATTGCCAAACATCCTTGTCCTTAATGAAAAAATAATGCAGCAAGAATATTACAACAAGAAGATTAGGGATCATGCTAAATAGCATATTAGTAAATCAAAATGGCAAGGAATACCTACAAGAAAAGTATTGCACAAAAGTGTGGAAGATTTGTTTTCTTTGCAGCATGAGATAAAACATTTCTTTGTAGTCAAGCCTACATTTGCTAGATACACAGAGGGTGATGAGAATTTCAGAAAACTTACCAAGATCAAGTTACCAAAAGAGGAATTTTGGCAACAGCTCACTGATTTACTGTAAACATTTTATATTAAAAGAAGATGAAAAAACAAAATGTTGTTTTTACACAGTAAATCAAAATTTTACAGCGGTAAACAATTCCACAGTAGATGAAAGAGTATAAGTGGTTAAAGTGTATTAGTAAAAGTGTATCAGTAAAAGAGTATCAGTTGAGGAGATAAAGTTTCAAAACAAATTGAAAGATATTTTTCCAGTGTTGAAGACAACACAACAACCAGCTACACCTAAATCTAAACAATATTTCTATTTTATTTGAATAAGTAGGACAGCTTGCAAATTTTTTATGAAGCTGTCACTATATTTTTGTAATAGATATTTTATTTTCCTTATACAATTCCTATGATTTTTCTAGGATATTTTGTAAACATTTTTGTACAAATACTTCATCCTTTGAAGTATTATTGTGGAATAAATTGCTAAAGATTTCTATAGTCAATATTTTTGTACCTGAAGGCTTTTTTTAGCAAGTTCAAGTAGCATACTGGATCAAAATCATAAAGCATCATATTTTAGGATTCATGTGATGACCCATTGAAGTGAAGTACTTTCTACTGTCATTGTTTATCTTCTTATTTTTTACATGCATCCATATATGTGTTCTAAATTTGAATGATAAATCAAGAATATTATTACAGAATTTGTTAAAAGCACTCTGTATTGAACTATTTATCATTTATATGTTATCTGCTGATTTCCAGAGTAAGGAACCCTTAATTGCTCCCTCTTTCGAATGACCTGTGTCTTCTCCTTCCTTATCCGGATCAAAGAATTATTAACTGCTCTTTATCCCGATTAAACCACTTCACCAATCAACCTTCAAAGATCTTTAGTGACTTGTCTATCTTTCCCTGAAAATATTTATCTTTTGACCTTGATCCTGATTTTGTCTGCTTGAAAATTTGACTCCTTTTGCCCAATGGATAAACAGATCTATCACTATCCATCTCATTAAGTGAATTTTTCTCACCAAACCAAATATCAGAACCAATTTTCACATCATAACTAGCCTAATATCATATTAAAACAAAGTTAAATCTTATAGAGAGAGCCCTCTCTGAGCCTTAGGAAGGCTAGATCCTAGAGCTTGAAAGTAGGTCTTTGGTTACCTCTAATGTTCTTCAAACTATAATAAAAAATCTCACAACTTAGAGAATTATTAGAGTGATAACATACTGGCGACCATACTAGGGAATTAACCAATCCTCAGCCTTAAAATAGATCTTAAAGGAAATATTTTTCATTATCCTTTCACCTTAAGACTGTTTTATAAGTTGTGAGTATAATTTCATAAAAAAATGTAATTCTGGCTTCCAGAAGAATCTATTATACCAGGTCAAATCCAAATCCACAACTTGTTGTTATAGTAGACAAAAAGAATAAACAAGTAGAAGACTTAGGTAATAAAGTTTCCTTAGTTAGAGAAAATTCCTTGCCAAAAAAGTTAGTGAGTATACAAGACATAATTTGACTTAAATTTTGAACATTCTTTATTCAGAAATAAATTAGCAAGTGACTTAAATTGTACTGTTATAGATCCTGATTTTACTTCATTTCTTGAAACTAAGCAGGAAACTGTTTCAGTAGATTCTGAATCAAAGATATTTAAAGCTTATGATAAACTTGATGAAATAAATGCTACTATACTTAAGGAAATAGATGAAGCTCTCCTTCAACATTCAGTTGAATTAGCTGCATTATCAGCTTACACTCCTAAGCCCTCTACTTCTCATTTAGATACCAGTCTTATAGAATCAGTAGGATCATCACTATTTACCACTACTCATCCATTATTTCCACCACAATTCATTCCACGGATCCATTTATCCCAAAGAAACCATTCCAACCTAGAATGTTATTTCCATCTTCCCCCGCCTCATCTCCATCCACTTGTTTATCTTTTGCAATTTCCAATACATCATTCTCATTTCCTAGTACTTCTTCATATATCCCAGTTTCATTTTCTAGCACCCCAACTTCACCTTTTAGTTCTTCCACCACATTTTCCAGTACATCATCTTACATTCCAATCTCCTCAGATACTTCTTTAACTACATCAGCTAGTACTTCTAGTTCTGCCCCAAGCACTTCCAACTTACCTCCTAGCCAAGCTAGAATTCAAGCCATGGCTACTAGGTATGCTCCCTTGATCCTTCCAGGACAGTTACATGACATGCCTCAGGATTACCAGAGTAAAATACCTCAATTTGATGCAACCACTCAATATACTGCCCAACAGCATATTAATAAGATGACAGATTATTTTGAGCTTCATGAAATAGATGATTATGATGTACAAATGAGACTCTTTGCTCAAACATTAACTAGGGAGGTGAAGAAATAGTTTAAATGTCTTAATCCTGGTAGTATAGCTGATTTAGCTGTTTTTCATAGATTATATTTGAATAAATGGAAAAAGAAGAAAAATCCTCTTCAAATATTATCTGAGTTTGATGCTATGAAAAGAGCTCCTAATGAAACAATCCAAGATTATTGCACTAGATACAACAGTGTTTATAATTCAACTCCTACCAATCTCAAACCCACTCCTGACTCTGTCCTTCTCAAATTCCCTAATGGATTTGACACATAAATAGCCTATCAATTGAGAGAGAGGAATGCTGAAACTTTAGAACGAATGCAAACTGATGTTGTTAGTGTAGAGGTAAATATATTGGCTAAAGGAGTTATATTAAGGAATGAAAGGAGAGTAATCATTAAAGAAGAAGCATCTAGTTCAGATTTAAAAATAGATCAATTAGCTAAAAATTTAGAGAGAATGATGGATAGGCTAGATAATATAGAAAGGAGACCACAATGGGATAAACAACAATAAATTGGAAATCCCAATTTTAGGAAAAAGAAAAATACTGGGAAATCTAAAGAATCAGCACTTGACCAGACAATAAGACCTCATTTTCAAGAGAACTATGTTGAAAGTTCTCAACAGAATGATGATGATGAAGACACCATAAATCTAATGGGTATAAATGATGATAACACTATCTTTCTCAAAGAGGAAGACCAAGAGTTATTTGAACTACAGCAACTTCAATTAGATTTAGGTGAATCATTTGACTACAAACAAGGTTATGAGTTTTCTATCAATGAAGTACATAATCAATATAACCTTAGAAGAAAGAAAAACATAGATCCTTCTACTAAGAAAACTGCTCAAACATCAACAAAGAAAATAGTAGAAGCTCCCACTACAAAAGTTTTGCAAATTCTCCCTATGGAAAACAAGCAAAACTCTAATTCATCCCAGAAAGTTTCCAGCCACAAAATTTCACCCAATCCCAAGATTGTTGACATAACAGATGAGATTGTCCAAACATCATCAAATTCACCAAAATCTGTTGTTGTTAAAATAACTAATTCTGCTAAAACATCAATTCTAGATCCCAAAACACCTACTGTTGATCCAAAATCAACTGATCCAAAAGCTGCTACTGCTAAAACAGCTTCTGAAAATGTAAAATTTGCAAAAACATCTACTTCTCAAACTGTCCCAGAAAAAAAAAAAAAAATAAATAAATAAATAAAAATAAAAAAAATAAATAGTAAGACAGTAGAAACTCAACTAGAAAATGAAAAGATAACTGTAGAAAAAGAAAATAAACCTACCCAAACTACAATTACTAAAGAAGAGATAATTCAGCTTGCAAAATTACAACCTTCATTTAACATCCAAGCTGAAATTGCAAAATTAAAAATACCAATTCCTCTAACAGAATTGGTAAAACATGATTTGTACAAAACACATATCACAGAAACTTTGAATATGAATGATGGAGAAGATTCAGTAAACTTAAATGATGATCAAACTGAGCTAAGTTTTGGTCTTGATGTTAATGGAAAACACCAAGATGGAGCAGTTCCATCGTTTTACATTAGCCTAACTGTACATGATCAAATATCACACAATGCAATGCTAGATTCACGCGCTTCACATAATTTAATGCCAAAAGCAATAATGGAAACTCTGAATTTAGACATCACAAGGCCTTACAAAGATCTCTTTTCATTTGATTCAAGCAAAGTTAAATGCCTAGGTTTGATTAAAGATTTATGTGTCACATTAGTTCAATATCCTGGTAAAAGCATACTCATGGACATTGCAGTAGCTTATATCCCTCCCAAGTATGGAATTCTCTTATCTCGCTCATGGGGAGCAAAATTACAAGGATCTCTACAATTAGATATGTCATATGCAACAATCTCAGTTTTTGGCCAACCAAAGAAACTCTATAGAGAAACATTGATGAAATATATGGTGAGTAGTGTAGAAAGACCAAGAAATTATCCAATTTACACTACACCTACTGACATGGATTCATTCATATTATGCAACTATGAAGCTGATATTGAAATCAAAACTGAACTAAAGGAGAAAAACAAAGCACAAGACAATGAAAATATCTTTCATGAATCACTATGGAACCTAGATTTTGATGGATCAGTCAATAAATTAGGAGCAAGAGCAGGAGTCTAGATAACTAATTTGGAAAGCAATCATGTTGAAGGTCATGCTTTCAGACTAAATTTTAAATGCGCCAATAACATGGCTGAATATGAAGCTCTCATTTTAGGATTGCAGATTGTTAGGAATTTAGTAGGTAAAAGTATATCAATTATGGGAGACTCATATTTGGTTGTGAAACAGATAAAAGGATAATATTTTTTTTATAATCCAATACTAAGCCAATATAGAGAAACTTTGTTATATTTGATAGATGAACTGCTGGAATGTAATTTTTCTGCCATACCAAGAAAGCAGAACATACAGGCTCACTGCCTAGCAACTTTTGCGAGTACCTGTAATTTACCATTTCAGCCACATCATAAATATACTGCAAAAGTCAAACACATACCAATAATCCCAGATAATCTTAAATATTGGCAAATTTTCTCATAAGATGGACAGATTTACCATTTTATGAACAATGAAGGTGAATTTTCGAACTGTAAAATAGACATAGACTGTACAGTAGATCATAATTTAGATAGTGAAATTGATTTAAATAATATAGATGTAAATAATGTAAAGTTTGCTAAACCTACTAAATTTAGTCAATCAGACATAGATAATTTAGAGAAAGTAGAGATTGATGAGATAATTGATGATGAATCTGATATATTAAAATCTCAAAAACAATTTCTTACTTAAAGGCTTAACCCCTTTAGAAGATTTATTTGACTCAAATGATGTTGCTAGAAAACCCAAAATGGAGCCACTTAGATCTTATATTGAGGAGTGTAACATATCCACAGAGTTAAAACCTAAGATGATTAAACTTTCCAAAGCTTTACCTTAGCAAGAAAAAGAAAAATACATAGCTCTTTTTAAGGAATTTCAATATGTTTTTGCATGGAGTTATGAGGATTTAAAATCCTATGACACCAGCATGGTGTCATAATACAACATAAAATCCCTATAAAAGAAGACCAAAAGCCTTTTAAACAAAATTTAAGGATCAATCTTGTTTTGATGCCTTTAATTGAAAAAGAGGTAAAAAGAATATATGAAGCCCAAATAATAGCACCAATCAGATATTCTGATTTGGTTTGTAATCTAGTTCCCACTAGAAAACTGACAGGAGAAATTAGATTATGTGTTGATTTTAGAAATCTAAACAAAGTGTAATATTCCTAAATTAGCATGCAGCTAATAAGAATATTGATTTTTGCTTTTGTCACCTAGGAGATGAATAAATGGGTAAGCAGGCCGATACATTTCTAAAATAGGAATAAAATCCCTCGTGATGTGAAAAGGGATCATTATAATAGCTATATTTCACACCCTCATGTGTGAACAGGGGAAATTACATGTGGACAAGGTCAAGTTTGACCAAGTCAACAGCGCTGGAATGAAAGGTGGAGATCATATATGGAGACAATGCAGTGATAGTGGGAGGAATATTCCTTGGTGGAAGAAACCCTAATGTGTGGGACCCAAGGTAAGAAGGATCACACTTGTTTATAAGGAGGGCAAGGTAGCCATAGCAAGGCATGTTATGGATTATTGATTTTGTGGTGTGTGTGACTATTGTACATTCTTCAACTGTTTAGTTGAGATTGTTGTGATGCTTAGCACAAGGTATTATTGTTTAGGAATTCCATATCCTTTCTTGAGAGGCCTCTTAAGGGATCTTGCACTTCATTTCTCCACATTCAGGCTTGAGGCCAAGCTACCTCCTTCAACTACAGCGCAGTTTCTGTTTAGAGCTGGGTTGTGTTGCAGGGTGTTGTAGTGGAGGGTTGAGAACACCACTTCCGGAGCTTGTTTTTTAGAGGAGGAAGCTTTCTTTCCTTTGGGAGATCAGTGAGGAAGACTTTGGAGCTAACTTCACATCTTGGCACTTGGCCAACATATTTCCCATCACCTACAGCGCAGTATCTCTCCTTGACTACGTTATTTCAGTGAGCATTTGCAGTGAGGGATTTCATTGCTTGATTGGAGGGTGATATCTTCAATGATTGGATCAGTATTTCACCTGAAGAATCCATTGGATGAGATTCATCCATCACGTGTATCATCTACAACCATCTTCATCCAGTTCTTGAGTTGCAACTTCTACTCAGCCCTAAGGTTGCACTCCGGCATTTTTGTAGTTTTGCATATTTCAGGAAATCCTTTCCGGATTGCCTTGGAATTTTGTTTGGGAGTCTATATCTGCACTCCCAACATTGTATGAGCCATTCATTTTCAGATTTATATTGTTGTTCATTTTCAGTAGTAGTGTACCATCTATAACTGCGTTGTATTTGTTCATGAGCATTCTGCTAGGTAGCAGCATTTCACTTTTGGCATATGTATTCATGGGAGGCTTGTTTGCCTTGATTATTTGAGTTGTTCCCACTTCTATTGTACATATTTGCTGCTGATTTATATAATAAAATGGCTCTATGGTTTTCATCCATTTTGGTGTAATGTTATTTACTGCTATTTCCATTATTGTGTTCATATATTGTTGCTTCCCCATTTGGGAATATTACACAAAGTATCCTTGAAATATAATTACCCTTTACCAAAGATGGATCACATTTTACAAAGGGTAGTTGGTTCTTCTAGGATTTCACTTTTAGATGGATTTTCAGGGTATAACAAGATTTTAGTCCAACCAGAGGACCAAGCTAAAACAACTTTTACTACTCCATGAGGCACTTTTATGTATGTAAAAATGTCTTTTCGGTTAATGAATGTTGAGGCCACTTTCCAAAGAGCTATGGATATAACCTTTGAAAAGGAAATTCATGAATTATTAGCGATTTATTTAGATGGCATTACTGTATTTTCTAAGACTAATAATGAACACTTGGATAATCTCAGACAAATCTTTATTAAATGCAGAAATTTTGGCATCTCCCTAAATCCTAAGAAAAATTTATTTGGATTAGAAGAAGGTAAGTTACTAGGACACATTATATCTAAAGGAGGAATTAGAATAGATATTGCCAGAATAGAGGCCATTCTTAATATTAGTCCTCCTAGGAACATAAAAGAGTTACAAGCTTTTCTAGGTAAAATTAACTTTTTAAGAAGATTCATCTCCAATTTAGCTGAAATAATCATAGAACTTAATAATATGTTGAAAAAAGACTCAGTTCTTAAATGGAATGTTGGGGCCAAGCAATCATTTTAATCTATTAAACAAGCCTTAACCAAAACACCAGTCCTTATAAGTCCTGAATTTAAAAAGGATTTCATCATTTTCTCCTTTGCTTCAGAACACATTATTGCTGCAATTTTACTACAGAAAAATGACCAGGGCTATGAGCAGCCTATAGCTTTCTTTAGAAAATCACTTAGAGATGCCACTTTGAAGTACAATATAATGGAAAAGTAAGCACTTGCCTTATTGAAGGCCATCAAAGACTTTAGAGTGTACATTCTTTATTCACACATCATTGCCTATGTTCCAAATGCAATAGCAAATGATATTTTAACACATAATGGTCCTAATGGTAAAAGAGGCAAGTGGATTGCCACAATTTTGGAATATCACATAGAAATAAAACTCACTAAACTTATAAAAGGTCAAGGTTTAGCCAAACTCATGGATAAATCAAATTGTCATGCCCTAGACATAAATTTTATTGCCCAGATAGACGATCAGGAAGAGATGGCGACTCTAGAGATCAGTGAAGCCTTTTCAGACTCACTATGGTATTCAGATATTGTATTTGTATTACTAAACTTACAAGCTCCTCCTGGATTATCAAGAACAAAAGCTAGATTCTTAAAATTAAAGGCAGTAAGATAATGTATCATAGACAATGTAATTTTTTGGAAATATCATAGTGGAATTTTGTTGAATTGTTTGCTCAAAGAAGAAGCTGAAAAATTTTTGGAAGAATTTCATGCAGGTGATTGTGGGGGACATCTCTACTGGAAGACTACTGCAGACAAAATCCTAAGAGTTGGTTTTTACTGGCCTACTTTGTTTTCTAATGTTAAAAAGTATGTGACCTCCTGTCACAAGTGCCAAATATTTGAAGGAAAAAGGAAGCTGTTACCCTTACCCTTAAAACCCATCTCAACATAAATGCCCTTTCAACAATGAGGTCTTGACTTCATTGGTGAAATTTACCCTCCATCCTTAGCTCAACACAAGTGGATTCTGACAGCCACTGACTATTTTACTAAGTGGATAGAAGCCATACCATATAGGCAAGCCACTAACACTGTCATTATGTCCTTTTTAGAAAACAACATACTTTCAAGATTTGGATGCCCCCAAAAGATTATTACTGACAATGTAGTTGCATTAAAATCCAAAAATATGATTGAATTTTTCCATAAATACCACATTACCCTTGGCCATTCTATTGCATATTACGCCCAAGGTAATGGCCTTGTTGAATCTTCCAATAAAAGCCTTGTGAACATCATAAAGAAATTAATAGAAGATAACAAGAAAACTTGGAACAAGAGGTTATTTAATGTCTTATGGGAAGATAAACTTACCACCAAAAAATCTATTGGTACATCTCCTTACTAGCTTGTCTATGGAATGGATGTTGTTTTTCCATCTTCCTTAGGAGTACCAGTAATGAAGATAATCCAAGAATTACAAGTTGAGACCAATGACATTAAAAGAGTGATTAATCAAACCATTCAATTGCAGCAAACAAGAGAAGAGGTTTATCTTAAATCTCAAGTTATCCAAGATAAGATAAATAAATTTTTTGACAAAAAGAGTAAAGAAGATGATTTCTACATTGGTGACAAAGTTCTAAAGTGGGATTCAAGGAGGAAAGAGAAAGGTAAACATGGGAAATTTGATTTCCTATGGAAAGGACCTTATATTATTTATGGTTATAGAGGTAACAATGCTTTCTTTTTGAAAGAAATGGATGGAGCAGATCTCCTAGGTGGACCAGTCAATGGCATAATGCTGAAGCACTACTACTCTTCATAAATAACCAATAGTTAACTTTGTTTACTTTATCCATTGTACATAACATTGCAGATTTTAGATTGGATTGGATGTTTTCCTAACAAAGTTGAAGCCCGAAGAGAACACCCTAAGCTTTGAGAAGTAAAATATCATAAGTATGAAATAATTGTAGAGCTTAGACTACATTTTACAAGGTCAGCACAGTTAAAATTCAAAGGCTACTAGTCTTAAAGTTCTTGACATTTCACTAGGAAATGTCATCCCCATATGGAGCCACTATTAGGGTCCTATAATAATAGGATTCATAATTTTTTAATTGACTTTGATAGTCTTGTAAATATGTACATACATTGCTTTCTGCAAGTTGTTTTCCCATATAATAAAATAAAAAATGAAAAGAGGGTAAAAGTCCTAGAAGAAAAATCAAAGGACTTGAAAAATAAAGATCAAAAAATAATAAAAAATGTACCCCAAAAACAAAAGGAGATAAGAATAATACATGAAAGTGATGCAAGTCAAAATTCCACAACTAGTTACTTTTACTGCAAAATAATGATTATGTGCAGCTTGTTCAAAATGCCATAATCCATGATGAGTTAAACAGTTTAATCTTAACTTTTTCATGTTTATAGATAGAGAATAAAGATATGTCAAACCTTTTAAACTTTAAAAATCAGTAGATAGTTAGAGGATAAATGAAGAGCTCAACAGTTTAATCTAAGCCCTCAGATGAAATAAGGTTAGAATTAGACAGTTTCATACTTCAAAAAGAAAAATGGATTTAGGGTTGCAATCTTAAATGCACCCATTTAAATAATGAAAAAAATGTTAGAATAATGATGGGTAGGTAGAAAGTAGTTGTACAAGGCATGTAATGAAACATCATCTGGCAAATTACTAATTTCCCCTCCTCCACAATATTCTAGTATTCAAAACTTTCAGTTAAAGAGGCTCATAACATTTCTCTGACTTTTGTTGGGGCCGAACCCAAGACTTAATGACTGATTGGTAAAATGTACTGGATTCCCTTCATAAAAACCCATTTCCTCAACATAATCACCCTTTTCCAAAGATATAATCCATTTTCCTAAGTTAAAACACCTTTTGGCTTAAGAAAAGTAAAAATCCCCTTTAACTAATCTCATTTCATGCAAAAACATTCAAAAAACCCAAAAATGCTATTTATCCTATGTATTAAGTGTAAATATTGAAAATGGGACCATTATTGTGCTCAAATGCCTATTTTACACTTTTTTTAGTTTATTTATATGTATTTTCGTTCATTACATTCATTTTCGTATTAACATTTAATTTATTTTATTAATTCCTTATAAATATCCCCCCCGTATTTATATTAATTCATTTACTTTTAAATACCATGAACACAATATATTAATGCTTTAAAGTATGGTTTCAAATACCCATGTGATAAATATTTTTCCGCTCCCCCATAGTTTAATAAAACATATGTAATATATATTAAACTTCCCTACTGTCGCAATACACATGTAAATCACCTATTTACTGTGTAAATTCATATACCACACCCATTACATTAAAACATTAGTTTTTACATTTAAAACTATGTTTTAAATGTATAAACTTAACCTCGCCATAATAAGATCTCGAGCCCCATGCCCCATCTGTCAAGTAACTCCACTGCCAGATCTCAACCGTTCGCAAGCCCTTCCCCAGATCCAATGAACCATATGCGATATCACATTTTCACTAGCGCGGTCAATAATGCATTTGAGATTTGCGAAATAAGTTGTATTACCCTATTCTCTCTCCTCCACACGGTGATAAAAGATTGGATCGCATCCCTTGGAATAAAACCACAAACCACTTTCTCATTGTGCAATAAACCGCTCATGGTATTCGATCCTCGGCGCCAAACTACCTTCCTTCTGACTTGACCCGCATTCAATGCTTATACTGTAAAAACCTAAAAAAATTATTAAACTACATATACACTCAGTTTAAATCTTTTTTTGAGTTTTATACTTGTTTAAACACTTCTGATTGAAGAAAAGCCAGTGTTTGCCCCTAGTTACACGCCAAAAGAACCAGAAAATCATCCTAAATTTGTTGTTGTAACTTCATAAAGACTTCAATCTTCATCCAAAAGACTTCAACGGCTTCCAAAAGTCCTCTGACGCCTTAGAAACCCTGTTTCAAGACCAAATACCTGCAAAAATAGGTATTCTTCGAAGAAAATAACCTTCCTGTCATATTGAAAAGAAGTTTTCTGTAAATTAGATCGCCATAAACCCTATTTTCCCACAGAAAGACCCTTATTTTTCTTGCAAAGAATCTATTCGTTGTGAAACCCTGATAAAATTACGATTTTGATACTGCAACCTGTTTTTAAATCAAAATTGAATTAATATTAACCTTTTTGCAGACTTTAAAGAACTTCTAATTGATCCAAAACCCCCTTTTCAAATAATCAGAATCCTGTTATGCCTAAATTTAACTATTTTAGTCCTATTATATCCAATAAGACAGGAAACCCTTGTTATACCTTTCCCTAAGTCTGTAAAAGAGTTTGAAGATCAAATTTGGAACTAAATTGAAGGTTCAAATCAAAAGAAAGCCTAATTGTACCTATTTTTGTTCAAAAGATCTATGTCACACCAGAAATACCTTCTGTAAATAGTTTAAGCTTACATAAGAGTATAAAAAATCCTAAAAACAGAGTTTTTAACATTCAGAAGGCTAAAGTTGTCAAAATTAAACCGAGTAATGGCTTCTAAAAGCACCATTGTTATAAATCCTCTACAACCTCCTGTTGTAGATGTTGAGCATACACCCTAAGCTGATGTTGATTACAAAATAACTGATCCAGTCATTGAATTTAATCTTTTATACCACTACTGCTGGAGTCTAGAAAAATCCTTAGACCAGGGAGATGAAGTTCATATTTCGGAGTCCAATTTACTTAAGTATGTAGTTCCACATACTCATCAGCGTCCAAAAGTCATTAGGTTGTGTCAAACCTATTATTCCCCTGACCAAAGAGTTATGGTTGATGCTAACAAAGAAGTATTGTTCACTATTACTACAGAGTCTATAAACCTAATGCTTCAGTAGAAACCATATCCCAATGCAGTCCCATTATCCACAGAAGCTCTTACAAAAAATTATATTGAGTTAGACTTTCCTAAAAGATTTCATATCTTCCAAACATTCATGCCTACATATGTTGAAATCCTAAAAATAAACCCTCCATATTCATCTTCCAAGTTTCCTCAAGGATAAAGGCATGTCATTTCAATTATTTTACTGATGAGCACACTGATGAGTCAATTCTTGGTTTTCTATCTAATTTTGTGACTGGTCAACCTCATTCTGTCATTTAAAACTATGTTGAATATATAGTTGATAGTATCAATGATTATCTTGTGAAATTACCCACTGAAGGAGTTTTCAGATATACATCCTTATTCTTTCATATGTTCCTTTTCTTTCAAGCAAAAAACTTCCCAATAAACATTCAGAAATTGGATGTAGAAGGTAATCCATTGTCAATCATTTTTTGGACATCTCTAATCAAAAAAGAATCAATAGAATTCACTTATGTGGATTTCATAGATTGTTTTGTTCATCCATTGATAAACATGCTTAAAAACAATGTACAACCAAGGATAAGTAATGAGATAAAGAAAGTGTTACAGTTGTCAGAACAAAGCAGAACTGGAGATTGGTACCTTTACCAAAATCATACAGAGATTAGAGTCTATGGGTCAAACCTTTTGCCCTATAAATTTCCAAAATACTTGCCAATGAGAGTTTTTGCCTTAGAATACATGAGACAACTTCTCAATTCAGATTCAATCAACTTCTTAGCTGCCAAAAAGAAGACTCAATTCAAATTGAAGAACCAGGTGGGACCTTTCATTTGCAATCACAGGGAAGCAGGTACAGAGGCAGCAAAACAGTTGTTGGAATATAAATTTGAAGAAATTTTCTTGTGGAATTATTATCCCTATGGAATACTTGGTAAAATGAGGGTAAAATGCAAATTAACCCCTTATTTACATGATAAAAGGCCTGAGATTGAAAATTTTTCTAATCAAACAGAGTGGTCAGAAAATACCTTGATAGAACAGTTAAACAAGGTGATACTAGTCACACTTTGAAAACTGTAAATCAAGAAGACAAAACTACAAAAGAGTCAGAGAAGAAGGCACATATATAGCCGAAACAATAACTGAAACTAGATTCAAGCTCAGATATAATAAGAAACCAAAGATAAATCTAGTGGACAAGGAGAAAGAGAAAAATGAGGTTCCAGATGAAGAAAATATAGAGAAAAACATGGAGACTACAATAGTGATTGAAGAAGAGCAGCAGCCTGTTACTTCTAACATACCGGTGATTGAGAAACATCAAAGCATGGAAGCATCCTCCTCGCAGCAAACAGAGGATACAGACTTAGAAATCATAGAGAATTATAAGCATATAAAAGCCAAGAATGAGGAAATCAAGAATGAGATTTATTCTTAGTTTTAAAACAAACTCCATGAATCCAAAATAAGCTTTTATTAGCCTTTGATTATTCAAACAAGAAATTGATAATGTCAGTACTTCAACCAATAGTCAAGACACCAAAAACAACTGCAGATTACAAGAAGGTTGACTTTTAAGTACCTGTAGAGTGTAGGTTTTAACCCTGAACAGAAATATCTACACACGAGTGTAGGTTTTAACCCTGAACAGAAATATCTACACACGATTCTTATAACAGAAAATAAACAATAGCAAGAGCATAAAACATAAAACAGATAAACACAGAGATTTTCCCCTGGATCCCAAATCGGGACGACCAACTTGATTTTTCATTATATTCCTTTTAGTGTTACAACACATATATATACATGCCGGAGCATACATAAACCCCAATCCATTAACCCCGGATTAGAACATAACCGTAGTTCCCTTGACCGGATCTACAAAAATACCAGGGGCCGAAAACCATCGAACCCCAAAACCATGTGCAAAACCATGCACAAAAACATGGGCGGATCCGCCTATGAGTGGGTCCGCACAAAAAACAAATTTTGGCCGGGGCGCTGCCCCGGACCCCAACGGTGGGGACTGCTTCGCCCCTCGTGACCCCCCAGCTACGCCCAACGCAACATACAGCGCGTGGGGCTAATCGTGGAAAGAATATAACACATACCCAACATTCTCCCACTTGTTGTTTTCTTTCCACAGGGGGCCACAGGAGAGCTTAGTCATTGGGCCAATTCTTCAACACCCATTGTTTCCCTACACCAAGAGAACTTCTGAGTGCTCACAGACTTCGTCAATGCATCTGCAACATTCTTCAAAGTGTCCACCTTTACCAGCAACACCCTTTTAGCCTCAACCATATCTCTAACAAAGTGATATTGAACATCAATGTGCTTTGTCTTTTAATGATAAGCAGGGTTCTTAGCCAAGAAAATTGCACTTTGGCTATCACAGTCTATCCTTATAGCTTGCTGTACCAACCCCATACTTGAACAAAATCTTTGCAACCAAATTGCTTCCTTGCTTGCATGAGTGGCTGCTATGTATTCTGCCTCTGTAGTTGAAAGAGCCACTACAGACTGTCTTTTACTCATCCAACTGACTGCGCCTCCAAATAGGCTAAACACATACCCACTTGTAGATCTTCTTTGGTCTAGATCTCCAGCCCAGTCCGCATCAACAAAACCACGAATGTCCAACATTCTTTCCAATCCTGGTCTTCCCTGGTAGCACAAGCCATAATCACTAGTGCCACGTAAATATCTCAAAACCCGCTTCACTGCTGTCCAATGCTCCTTCCCTGGGTTTGACATAAACCTGCTCAATACTCCCACTGCATGTGCAATGTCTGGTCTAGTACAGACCATTGCATACATCAAGCTACCCACCGCACTTGCATATGGAACATGGGACATATACTCCTCTTCTTCTTGTGTCTTGGGACACTGTTCATCAGACAGCTTTACACCTACAGGAATAGGAACATTCACCGGTTTACTATCCTGCATATTGAACCTCTGCAATATAGTCTCGACATACTTCCTCTGGTTTAACCAGAGCTTCCTCTTTCCCCGATCTCTCTTAATTTCCATGCCCAAAATATAGTTTGCAGCACCCAGATCCTTCATGTCGAATTTGGAGAACAGTTGGGTCTTCAAATCTTGGATAATCTCTTTGTCATTTCCAATCAACAACATATCATCCACATACAAGACCAAATAAATAACACGGTCACCAATTAATTTAAAATAAACACAGTGATCCTCCTTGCTTCTGGTGAAGCCAAGTCCCCGTATATAGGTATCAAATTTCTGATACCACATCCTTGGTGACTGTTTTAACCCATACAGAGACTTCTTCAACCTGCATACCAGTTTTTTCTTACCCTTCACCATAAAGCCTTCAGGTTGCTTCATGTAGATCTCTTCTTTTAGATCCCCGTGAAGAAATGTTGTCTTCACATCCATCTGTTCTATCTCAAAATCAAATGCAGCAGCAACAGATAAAAGTAATCTAATAGAAGTAACTTTAGCAACAGGAGAAAAAATATCACCAAAATCAATTCCCGGCACCTGGGAATAACCTTTCGCTACCAATCGAGCTTTGTATTTCTCCACCTTGCCTTCTACATTCATCTTCTTCTTAAACACCCATTTTCTCCCAATGGGCTTCCTTCCAGCCGGAAACTCCACCAAATCCCATGCATCATTTTTGTGCAAGGATGCCATTTCATCAACCATGGCCTCCTTCCGTAGTTTTCCATCCTCTGAATCTACTGCCTCCCTGACAGTTCTGGGTTCATCATCAGTTATAGTTAAGGCAAAACCTGAACAGAAAGCAGATGGACTATACCTTTCTGGTTGCCTTCTTTCCCGAACCGATCTTCTCAAAGCTGGAGTTTGTGGCTCTTCATCTTCTGATTCTTCTTCTGTTGTAGAGTCTGATTCATCCTCCTTTAGCTCAAACTCTATCTTCTCAGGTTCCTTTGGTATGACTTCATGTGTAACAACATCTTTTACCTCTCTAAACACCACATCACGGCTGTACACAACCTTCCTTGTTTCTAGGTTCCAAAGGCTGTAACCCTTTAAACCATCCTTATACCCAATAAAGATGCACCTTTCAGATTTATTATCCAACTTGGTCCTTTTCTCCTTTGGAACATGTACATATGCATCACATCCAAATACCCTTAGATGTGAAAGAGAGGTTTTCTTACCAGTCCATACCTCATGTGGGGTCTTATCCTCCAACGCTGATGAAGGTGATCTGTTAACTAAGTAACATGCAGTCTCCACTGCCTCTGCCCATAATTCTTGTCCTAAACCGGTACCACTGAGCATGCTTCTTGCCTTTTCCATCAGTGTTCTGTTCATTCTTTCTGCAACTCCATTTTGCTGCGGTGTGTATGGAGTAGTCTTCTGTCGTGCTATACCACACTTCTTACAGAACTCTTCAAATTCATTCTTGCAGAACTCCCCACCATTATCCGTCCTCAACGCCTTTATCTTCTTCTCTGTCTGATTTTCCACCAGAGCCTTAAATTCTTTAAATTTGTCAAAGACTTCAGATTTCTTCCTCAAGAAATATATCCATGTGTTCCTTGAGAAGTCATCTATGAATGAAACATAGTACACAGATTTTCCTAGTGATGGAACTGACATAGGTCCAAACACATCACTGTGCACAAGTTCTAATATCTTGTTTGCCCTCTTAGCACTAGAAGGAAAACTCACCCGATTCTGCTTCCCATATACACAATGTTCACAGAAATCGAAATCTAGAGAGAAATTAGACATACCTTCTACCATACC
The DNA here is from genome assembly GCA_034641835.2 of Pinus albicaulis. Taxonomy (NCBI): domain Eukaryota; kingdom Viridiplantae; phylum Streptophyta; class Pinopsida; order Pinales; family Pinaceae; genus Pinus; species Pinus albicaulis. Next base: position 994,047,504 of record CM076570.1, on the reverse strand, counting down.
ATTTCTATGCAGTATCCGAAGACTCTTCTCTCCAATATGTCCAAGCCTTTGATGCCATAGCATGGTCTTTCTCCGCATTACGCCTTAGGGCTTTCCGTCCCACTTTCGGGGGACCACGTAATCCACATAATCTATCAATAACAAGGCTACTCAGAAGCTTAAAAATGGTTCCTGAACACAACTCCCTGCAGACACTACAATTCGCTGCTCCCCGAACCATCCTGCAGGCATCTTTCTCGAACACTGTTTTTACACCTGCATCATCCATCTTGCTTACAGAAATCAGATTTCTGGCCAATGTAGGAATATGCAGAACACCAGGAAGTGTTCTAATCCTTCCACCTTGCAGCTTTAGCTTGACCTTTCCACGTCCGATGATTCTAGCCCTCCTATCATCCCCTAGGAAGACATCACCACCATCATATTTCTCATACTCGCAGAACCACTCCCTATGGGGAGTGAAGTGAAAGGATGCACCTGAGTCAATCAACCATGACTCATGATCTACATGTGTATTTGAAGAAGAAGCCAGATACACATCCCTACCTTCATCAGAGGTGGTTTTTGCCTCTGCAGAAGGAGCATCATCAGATCCCTTTCCTTTCTCAGGAGCTTTAGATCTACACTCCTTTTTGTAGTGCCCTTCCTTTCCGCATTTCCAGCACACCTTTACAAACTTTCCAGGAGATTTAGATCTCCCTCTAGATTTAGATCTCCCACTCGAAACCTTATTCTTGTTTCTGTTCTGGGACCTTCCTCGTACATATAAGGCATCTCCAGTCTGACCCTCCATATTTCTCCGTCTCATTTCCTCCGACAGCAAGGCTGAGACAATGTCATCAAAATTCAAGGTAGTTGTATTGCAATTATTGTAATGAATCTGATCATTCCACTTAGGTCCAGATTACAAACAAACTACGAATTCCTATCTTCATCTGAAATAACATCGTATTTCCACAAACACTTACCACAGTATTGAAGGCGTTCAGATGCTCTGTCACCGAGTCTCCATCCTTCATCCTCAGGTTATACAGCTTTTTCCGCAGGAACAACTTATTCACCAGAGACTTAGATTGGTACAAAGTCCCAAGTTTTTCCCACAAATTTTTCGCCGTAGCTTCCCCAGATACATTCAACAATACTGAATCTGAGACACACAACCGTATTGTGCTCTTAGCCTTCCGATCCAGTTTCTTCCAGTCTTCATCTGACATTGCCGTTGGTTTAGTACCTGGATCTACCGCGATCCACTGATCTTTATCCACCAGCAGATCCTCCATCTCGAGCTTCCACAACTCAAAACTCTGACCATTAAATTTCTCGATCTCTATCTTTCCGCCGCTCGCCATCTTCTTTCACCGCAAGAATCGATCCCGCAGATCTCCCACTGAACAAGGTCTACCACAGGCCCGAGCAAAAAAAAAAACCTCAACAACAAAGGCGTCCCCTTGAAGCCGAAACAGCTTTGATACCAAATGTAGGTTTTAACCCTGAACAGAAATATCTACACACGATTCTTATAATAGAAAATAAACAATAGCAAGAGCATAAAACATAAAACAGATAAACACAGAGATTTTCCCCTGGATCCCAAATCGGGATGACTAGCTTGATTTTTCATTATTTTCCTTTTAGTGTTACAACACATATATATACATGCCGAAGCATACATAAACCCCAATCCATTAACCCTGGATTAGAACATAACCGTAGTTCCCTTGACCGGATCTACAAAATACCAGGGGCTGAAAACCATCGAACCCCAAAACCATGTGCAAAACCATGCACAAAACCATGGGCGGATCCGCCTTATGAGTGGGTCCGCACAAAAACCACTTAAGGCGTGAGGCGCTGCCCCCGGACCCCCAACGGTGGGACTAGCCGCCCTCGTGACCTCCCCGACTACGCCCGACGCAACATACGGTACAAGGTGAGGCTAATCGTGGAAAGAATATAACACATACCCAACATATTGAAGAGGAGGAGAAGGCAGGAGATGATAACGCAATCAAAACAAAAGCACCTCAAGCACCTCATGAAGATGAAGTTGGGGCACTTGCTCCAAGGGAAGAAACTCTTGCATTCTTGCAAGGAGTTCCACAAGGTCTCACACATAAGGCTCTTGACATAACACATGAGCAGCATGTACCATCTTTGTCAAATGATGAGATCTTGGAGAGAAGAAGGGAAGAGGAGGAAGGGCATCACAAGGAGAAGAACATGAACCCTTCCTTGTTTCAAAACTTTGAAGCACAAAGAAGGCAAGAGGGGCTAATGCATTAAAGGTAGGGAAAAATCGTCTACCTCCATCCACATTTATATTCTATGCCTTGACACTTCTTTCTGTAAGAGGTACTTTGCCGGAGCACCTCGATAGGGAGGAAATCTAAAGTGTTATCTCAACTATGGGAACCATATTCATACTCTGGCTAAGTGATGGAGACTTGGGAGAAGCTAGCACAGCAAGCAGATTCTCTCATGAATTGTAAGAGATGATGAAATTTCCAAAGGGGTATTGCTAACCCCCCACTCGGATATCTAGGCCGAGAGAGGAGAAATTAGAGATCTGCGGATGGCATGAGTGTGAGGACACATGGCAACTCCATATCTTTGGGGCAGCCCATGATCTCTTCATTCACAAAGAATATTTCTTAAGATGGCAATGGGATCCTAACCCTCTTGAATGTATGGGCCAAAATGAGGAATTTTTGGAAGACAAGGAATTTCTGAGGGGAAGTTGATTTCCATATGCTTCAATCTTGTATTGAGCAAGATCAGCTACAAATGGAGCGAGCAAAAAGAATATTTTGATACTCCCACATGTGATTTTGATATCGGGGATGTCGAAGATGGGATCCATGATATGACGAAAGGGCAACATTTCAAACTTCTAGAAGTCGTCGTCATTCTTGGAGAGTTTGGATCCTTGTTGGGATTCCCAACTCATGATGGAATAATCCAAGGACCTTTTCACATGGGGGGATCCTTAAGGGGGAAGTAGTGGATGAAAGGTTCAAGGTGGTTTATGGAGTTATCTATTTTCATAATCTTATTATTTTGGTTAGTGACTCCAAACTCAAGGGAGGGGACCGTTTGATGCCATCTATGAAATCCTCGTTTTCCCAAACCCACCGGTTTTGTCAAAGCATATCATACTCTCTTGGGTGGATTCATATGGGAAGGTTTCATAGAAGAGGTGCACTCTCACATGAAGATGTGCATGGATTACTTTGTAGAGGAGGAGGAGCATAGCTCTTGGGAAGAGCCATCATTCACATCTTCTTATCCATTGAGTGCGAGAGGGAGCTCATCCATGAGTTTCCCCACTAATGTAAAACAAGTATATACATAGGCTTTTTTATTTTGAGCATTATCATGTATCTCCTATATGCTTATATTTTTCTAACACTCATTTGCGGATATGGTGCCAAGATGGGGCACTAAGTATGAGGAGTTTCATGGGCCACTCAAGGCCATGAACTATGATGAAGCAAGACATTCCTTGGAGAACCTTAGAAAGCTATTATATTCCTCATGGTGTGATTATTTTTACACCAACCATAATGTACATTCTCCAAGAATTCTCAAGGCATGAGGCAACAAACAAGTGTTGGGGAAGGCACTTGTCATATCTTATCCTATGGTAGTTAAGGATAAACGCGCACTGGGTTGCACATGAGGGAACATATTCCTTCTCATTTATCATACATGGCAGCTAGCATGATCCTAATCATGATCCCACAAGTTGAAGATGTCCTTTTCTTTGTTGGGGGCATAGTTGGAGGAGAGGCACACTTGTTGAATGTGCCCTTGGGAAAGGGGTTTCACACCCTTTTTTGCATTGCATGGTTCCATGGGAGCATGAGTTTTTTTTATGGCCACTATGATGGATCACTTGTCTCTTTGTAAAGTGAGCCATATGTTTGTTGATAACATGCCTCTCATATGTATTGGGGAGGATTTTTGTTATGGATTTCCAAGTCAGGAGGTGATCCACTTCATTTGGATGATATCATGGAGATGGGAGTATTTCATGGATCATGAAAATCCCCATGATTGTCATCACTTCTATCTTGAGGAGGCCATGGATCAGCAAGAAGGTTTCCCACAACAACCTTCTCGTTGAGGAGGTAAATCCCCTCTGCAGATGAGGGCGATCCCTACTATCCCAAACAGGGGTCTAGCAACAATCAAACAATGTTATGACGCAAGCTCCTAGTTAAGAATGGAAAGACTAGGAATAGAAGCCTACCTGGATTCCAACGCTATAATCCCGAAGAAGAAGCGTCCCCGTTCTTCAGCCCCCGCAGTATCACAATCCTTCCACGATCTCCGCGGACGAACACCGCACATGGAAGAAAACGAATGTATACAAGCATAGAAACCAGCAAGATATCGTAACTAAACATCGCGTCGTAGAAAAGACATTACTCGCATTAACATGATGGAAAACGGAGTGGAACCATAATCATAATCATCCATTAAATAATAAACGAAGAAATATTACAACCGAGTTTTGACGTCGGCGCCTCCTTCGCACGGGTCTCCGGTCGTCCACGTCTCGCAAAGCTCACCAAGGAAAGGGAAAAACCTCTTCTGAGTCTCGTGACAATGGTCTCCTTACTTGAGTCGGCCTTAAGGGAAAGAGAGGATTCTTTACAAGACAAAGGCTCTTGGGAATATGGAGATACAAAGCTTAGGGCACTTCCTGCACTAGCTTGCCATGGATTTGAGCGAGATTTTATAGATGGGGAAGGAGGAGTTGGGATCCCTATTATTATGGGATTGGCCCTATCAACAAGGAAGGTTCTATGAGAGGTGGAAAAACCACTTCCCTTCCATAGAACTCCCGCATCCAAACCTCCCAACTCAAGATAGGCAATGGTTTGTGAGTTTGTTGGAACTCAACTTCCGCCATCTTTATTTAAAAAACGATCCCCTAAAATGGGTGAGCGCTTTGATCGCTGCTCTATGACGACGAGCGCCAAGTGGTGCGACCTCTTTGCAGATTTTCCCCATTGGCGCGAGTACCGAATCGCCACTGCGCCAATGCCAAAAGGGATGTTTTTTCATGATTTCTGCAAGGAGATGTCTCAAGGGGAAAATAAAGCTCATGCTAGAGGAATGCATTGATGATGTTTTCAAGGCATGACAATGTTCACAAGGTCACGAAATGGGTCCTCCATTGTGCGGGACGGGAATGGTAGGGGGACGGTGACAAATTATCAGTGTAAACTGTATGCCCCCTAAAGTATGAGGCCCGAGAGAGAGAGGGGTGAAATGCTTTACGAGAACATGTTCAACTCGAAGGCCCGCCGTCTGGGGAAACCCGCACGAGAAAGATACAAGCTGATATCTCAAGTACATGATGTATATATGGTATGGACGCGGCCATCCCGAAACGGAGTATGCTATAATCCCGAGATCCGGGGCATGGACGCAGCCATCCAACTAAGATCAAACAAATAGACTCGGGTATGGTCGTGACCATCCAATCGATGAGTCATGTACATAATGATAATAATCCACAATCGCGAGCTTGGATTACAACGGGACACAATCCAGGGTCTTGCGCTCCATCTCGACCCAAACAAAGTACAAGTTCGAGCATGTGAATATGTGAGTCGAAGTCGAACATGCAAGAACATCGTCCCGATTACCCGACCAATGATGAAAGATGTTAACGTACGCGAGAGGAACCACCAATAATGACAATGACCCTCAAGGTACTACAAAAAGTACAATCTACGCGTGCGAATAAATGAGTTGACGTCGAACACCCGCGGAATCACTCGATCGTAGGTCAATGATGTAAACCTCTACGTCGAATGCGACGAACCCGCCATTGAGGCATGCGAGTGCTCCAAGGTACCATCGGAGTCTCTAGACCAACTTCCCCGGATAATGAGTTGAAGTCGACAGAAGTGACCTTGATCGATGGGGTGGGCCATAATGATTCCCACATCATCGACACGAGACATAGAAACATGATGTTTTTGTTGTGAATCAAAGATCGTATGAGAAACGAGAGGAAGGTTGATATTTGGCAGAGGTCAACTTCTCTTTGAACACATGAACGGCATGACAATGGACTTGCGTATTTGACATCAACGGATCGAGACGTCATGGCGACGAGGCAAGTGAAATGCGTGATGAGAGGTCAAAAGAGATTACCCAAACCCATGGAGGAAAAGTGAAGCAACGAGATGAGATGTCCCCAACCCGACACGAATGCGGGACAAGTGCCATGTTCAAGAGCGACATACCGCCGACGACAACGACGACGGTTCCATTTTTTCCCCCCACCATTTCACGGCGAGTACCCCAATTATTTTTTGATAAAAAAAGCTTGAAGGGGGATAAAGCATATGCTTGTGATATAAGTCCGCGTGTCAAGCTAATCCATCCTAGTGCATTTAACGAGTCCTAGGAAGGAGGAACTCGGAGAAATTCATTTCGACTAGATCCGATGTCATCAAGGTTTAACGAGTCCGACAAAGGAAGAACTCGGTGTCTTTTTCATGTTTAGAGAGTTTGAAAAAGACAATGAAAAGAAAACTCCACGAAAGTCCCTTTTTCGTAAATAGTTCCCCGCGGATCCGAAAAGGTAGAAAACAATATCCGGGGAAAAACCTCCTAGTCGCGATAGGCTAGGGTATTCCTTTTTACGTAATCAATCCTTCCCAGCCCGAAAAAAGGGTTAAACTTATATCGGGTGGATGTCGATTCGTGTCCATTTTAACGAGATCGAAACGACAAGGGCCTCGGCAATCTTTTCATATTTAGAGAGTCAGAAAAAGAGCCGAAAGATAACCTCCGTAGTGACTTTTTTCGTGTATTTAACGAGTCCGAAAAAGTATAAAATACAACTCGTCTCCATCGTTTAAGTCACAAAACACATTGCTATCGCACATACCAAGCAAGCGTAAAATCCATTTTCGACATAACATATGCAAATATTTGATAAAAAAATAACTTTTAAAACTCATTTAACGTCGAAAAAGTTATAAATATGTCAAATTGGTAAAAACAAAATTACTTTTACTATTTACCTTGTAGTAAAGCGACAGGTGGTCCATTTGGAGCAGAAACTTTCGCTCTACGATTGCGACCAATCCAGGGCAACCATTTAGCTTCTCGTCTATTATAGGTAAAAGGCGCTCCTTGCTCTACATTTTCATTCATTTTTTTAATGATTTTCCCTTAAGAATCGGTTCTATGAGGCCACTCTTTAAAATTTTAGGGCTACGCCCATCGGGCGCGGGTATCGGGCACGGACCCGCGCTCAACGAGCTCTTTTTTTACAAATGGCTCGCGCCACATGGCGCGATCGTTCGTAAAACGTACGCGCCAGCCGCCAGAACATCAATTCCGCCCAAATTTTCGATATTTAGACCAAATTGCTTGGAATTTGAAGCTCATCAAAGATCTAACCGGGGGGTTTTGACCATGTGAATGCGGATAATCACTCAAAATGGCAATCGAATGGAAGGAACGAGAGCACGGAGAAGAGGATGAACGAGGGCCATGCAAAGCCAAGCTTGCATGAATGCACTTAGAGACTCGTGGATTGAAAAAAGTTCTTCCTCACGCCATGTTTACGAGCTCGGCCCAAGCTCCTCCAATATCTAATCAACATCTGGGATGAGAACGAACAAGTGTTCGATGTTACGAGACCCGAGTGTTAGAAGCTGGAGGTCACCGACGTTTATTTCATCATCTGGATTGTCCACGCAGAGGTCCAATCCCCTGTATCGACTAGAGCGGCACTATCCGGGGGAAAAGATGGAAGAAGTAATGGCACAGGGTGTGCGAGGGGCACAAACGAGGATCGGGAAGCAAGAAGGTGGACATCCACACTATTCACCCGATCTAGCACTCGAGAGTAGTTCTCCATACCATTACGCGGGTGCCGCCGGGTCGCAGTGCTCCGCACGAGGCCACGAAGACCCGGCTCCCCGCCGGCCTCGGAATGCATGGGTCCTTCGTTCGCTCCAGGCGGCGTACAGAAGCTATCAACATGAAAAGGCAGCTCACGAGGGTGCAAACGAGAACCGAGGCGGTTCGGTTATGGTTCCATCTTGGTATCGTTCATTCCGGAACGCTTTACCACCTTCCGAGGGCCAAGGGGCCGCAGTTGGGGAGCCTAATACCACGAGAGCCAAGGATGGCTCGGCCCAGGGCGCATTGATGCCCCGGGATCCGGAGGTGGCCACCGTATGTCCCGGGAAGCCGAGTTTTTTAGGTGGTTACGGCGCCACTCGATTGTCGTGGAAGACCGGCCCTATTCGAGAAGCCGACTTTCTCTTGGGGACCCGAGACCTCCCGCTACCGCATGAGATGATCGGGGACGAGGAGCCGGGTAAGACCTCATATTTTTTGATTTCATGTTTATATGTTTTTATTGTAAAGACACATTCGTCTTAACACAATTATATATGCATGCGAGATGTGGGACTCGAGAGACCAAATCGGGATGTCTCCAATCTCCCGGGAGGACCCAACTCGCCCCCCGAGATTTAGGGGGAAGGCACCGGGAGGAGATGAACTGATCCCAGAACCTCGAGGAATCGCCCACGGGATTCCGTATCATGCCCGGCTAGCAGACGTACCGATGGCATGCCGGTGCCATACTTGTGGAGTCCCAAATCGGATCCACCAAATCCACGAGGCGCCTAGTGCGTGCAAATCACGTGCTATCATGAGCACCATGCGGATTAGTCCTTAGGATTTATACCACACCCTATTTTTGAGAGACATAGCGTCTCCCTGGATGTACTAAAACAACTATGTATATTTTTTTTAGTTTTTATGTGACACACTGTGCAAACATTTCGACACACACATATATATATATATACATATGACTATTTTTGGGATGGATCTTTCTTTACATGTGATGATGTTTTCTATATGTCATGCAAATTTCTAATACGGATGTAATCTAATGTATCGATTACATAACAAAAGACCCTAATGCGAATCTGTATTCACACAATGTATCTAATCACACATTTCATTTTTACGCAAGCTTAAAAGCACACATGAACACACACATATGCAAACTATGCTTGAAATGAGGAAGACGCGGGCATGCCCCCCAAACATGATGTCTCAATTCGAGGTGCATGCCCCCCAAGCTTCAAATCCATTGAAAGTGGAGTGAAGGTTCAAAACAAAAAGTCGAATTGAACATGCTTGTGTTTCATTATTTTAACGAGGTTGATGCACTTAAAAGAACTATCCTCAAGACACCTTGTTTCATGGTTTAAGGAGCTTGACACAAGACAAGGAACGTCGCTTTCCGAGATCCTGGTTTCATTTTTTTAAATAGCTTTGACCCCAGGGAGGGAAACCGTCGCTATAACCGACTTACATCAAAATGAACAAGAAGGCGGTGCTTCCAAGAGTTCCACTCTGATGAAAGGGGAAACATCCCGGAAGTCGGGGACCCAGATGCCTCGAAAGACATTATGCACAACGGCATCATCACCGAGCATAGAGCTACTGGGTAAGTAGCCATACATAGTTGACTTTCGCGGTGGAGCGTATACAATAGGTGGATAGAAACCGAGAGGGGGGTGATCGCGGACCCGGATGCCATATTAGGACCAAAGAACGAAAGCCGATCAATGGTCACGATCCGTCCCTCATGTGGAAAGCACATTACGCGAAAGAGGGAGGAGACAAGTGCTCCCATGGCATAGGTGTAATCGCGCCCCCAGGAGCAGTGAAATCCAAAGGGCCCGGAACGACCATCACGTCCATATGGACGGTTTTACCTCCCAAAGTAACAGTAACCTTGGAAGGATCCCCAACGGTTGGCTCGTTCTTCTATTGAATGTCAACAAGATCCTCACAGTATTCGGGCGCAGGCGGCGGTGAACCGAAAGCTTGCCGAGGTAGTTGTTGACGAATACTAATAGAGGCACCTTCTTCTATAATGGTGTTGGGTACAACCGGACCAAGAGCTCGTCATCGTGATCTCGAAAGGCACATAAGACGAAGGCGAAATCCTCGCAAATCGATTCCGGCCCAAAGGGAAGCGACCAAACTACTCGGAGGGGCTACCATCGACAAGCAAAGGTCTTCCCCTGATGTTACGGAAGAAGAAGCATCCTCCACAACCTCCATCTCGAAGGCGGGAGGAATATCCTCCGCAGGCCTCCAAGCATGGGAGCGCGAGGAGGAGCTTCGAAGTACGAGGACAGGGAGAATCTTTCTCCCAGAGTACGAAGAATCCGAAGAGATTAGAAGGACATGGGGGGGGTGTGAGATCCACTCTCGACGTAAAAAGACACGTGCACCGCTGGGACGGGGCCGCTCTCAACCGATCCGACGACCAATGGTTGGTCGTGGGACGGATCCGTGAATTTGAATTTCGGGGGAGTGGGATCGACCAAGGATGACCCTTGACCAATCATAGGATCAGCTGGCGGGGGACTCAAAGAAATTCGATTATAACCGAGTGGAAGGCGTGGTGTAGAACCTGGGTTGGGTTGTCCAAGACTTGCTTGGCTTCATCCATATAAGGACAAACGTGAATGGCATGGTGCCCTTCACACAACTACAGGTGATTGGTGATCTTACCCTGGCTTCTTAGAGTTCTTATCAATAGCGGACTCGAAGACGTACCCCCCCAACTTGACTCCTGGGAAGCCAAAGGCAATGGTGGGGCGGCCGTTGGACCCATACTTCGAGCACCTTGGGAATGCCAGGGGCGGTCCTCGAAGAAGATGGTCTCCCATGCATGACATGCAAGGGAACTTGACTTTCCGTGGAGGGTTGGAAGGTTTATCAAGAGGAGATATCTCGAGACAGTAGTTGTACATTTAGCCTCTCGCTTATCGAACTTCTTCTTCTTTGTCTTCTTCTTCTTAGCCACCTGGTTACTTGAATCCGAGACTTTCACCAGGCGAAGTAGAAGAGAGGACGCACGTAGGCAAAGAAGGGGGAGAGGTCCACCTTGGAATCAACATGACGTTGTTCCCAGGTGGAGAAACCCGCTGAACGATAGTGGAGACATTCGGGACAACAGAGGTTGAGAACAACCAAACAAAGTAACCCAACGGCTTAACCCGGGAAGGGACAACGTCACCATGTAAGGAGCACCAACATTTCCAAAAGGAGAAAATGACCAGGGATTCCCTTCGTAAGGGGTTCCTTGGTTGGTAAACTCGAAAAAAGTTGCCATCAAAACTCAAACCACACACGGGCTGAAAAAGAGTTAAGGGCACATGATCAAACGGTCAACAAGCAATATCTAAGCAGAGGCGGCGTAATTGTGGGTGATTAATTTTACCACATTGGAAAGTAGGAGACTCTCACCGTTTCATATTTTAAGAGTCGAGAAACGATAAAAATATGACTCTATCTCTTTCGGAGTTGATACAAGCGTGAAAGGACAAGCGCTTGACGGTCTTTTCAAGTTTAGAGAGTCGGAAAAAGACCAAATGATCGTTTAGGAAAAACTAGGCACAAAGGGTGTACCAAATATCCGTGAATCGTAATATACACCTTGGTTTCAATAATGAAACAGAAATCGACCAAGGACTTTCCGTACGTGCGAGTAGTCTCCCGAATGCTATGTTCGGTGTATCACGGGTATAGGGCGTGCGGACTCGGCTCGTGGATAAAGGATTGAAAACCTAGAGGGGTCTCCCTTTATATACGTGACTGGGTACGGGAGCGCAAGTCCGTACTAGCGCCGTCTAAAGCCAACGAGCGAACGACAAAGTGCTAGGTTTAACGACGCCCGGAACACGTCTCTAGCCTAGACCTTCTAAATATGTTTCGTTAAGTTCCAATGTCGCCTTAGGTTAATTGAATAAATTTTATAGTTGATCTTCAATTAAGTTTCAATTTCCCAGGCCCTATCGTATGTAGTGTCTCGAAATACTCCTAAATGCAAAGCTATATGCCACAAGTGCAACATTTCGTTCGATGAAAAACTATTTAAATAAGAGTTGAGAGATTTTTATGCAAACGAAATGAACGGAGTACAAACAACAATATCTCTAATGCAACTAATGCAATTGAAAAACTTTTCATTCAAAACACTAATCACTAGCGATATGGAAAAGATCACAATTTGCACTAATTAACAAAAGCAAAGAGATTTTTTTTTGATTTTCAATGTTTAATAGCTAATGTGCACCGAAAACAAAAGGAACAATTTGAGAAACGATATCCAAGAGAGCGAAACAAACAAAAATTCACTCAACAATGCAAGCAATCGTATCCCCAAATCGACCAAAGTCTCCCCAAAATAAAAGAAAAAGACTCAAAAGCTTCCAATGGGCCGTGTGATCTAGGTCCAAAGCAAGGCCAAACGAATTTCGAATGAAGGAATGAACAATCACCCCAAAAAATGCAACAAAACAATCAACGACTACTAAGAGGGACGTGGAGAATCAATCAAACGAAGTTGACAAGGAACAATCAATACACCAAACCTCCCAAGGAGGCTCGATACACTAAGCCACTAGATGCCCTAGGGCTCAAAACGTGAAATCGGTAGATAGAAGAAAACAACCAAAGGACGAGGTGAATTCCCGACTCAAACAAGACTCCACACACTCAGCAATGGAAAAATCAAGAAGAAAAGCACTCGATCAAATCCAGAGAGCCCAAAAATGAAGAAACTCAAAAAAACTCACGAGGGTGGCGCAACTATAAGTGTGAAACCGGCGCCGTAAGTCAAGTTAGCGCGGCTACACAAAGGCAATGTGCAGCCAATTGGGCGCGACTCGTCGGGTTAAAAACCAGCGCCGATCGAGTTTCTCAAAGAAAAATTAAAACAAGCTACTCCGTATAAAGACACTAATGCAAGCTAAGCAAACCAAGAGGCTAAAACAATGAAAGAATCCAACCCGAAGGTTCATCAAGCAAGGAAAAACGATCAAAGCGAAACGACATAAACGAGACAATGAGAGACCAGGACGATCCCCAGCGTGAGTCGCCAATTTGTTGAGGAGGTAAATCCCCTCCGCAAATGCGAGAGGCGATCCCTACTAGCCCAACGAGGGGTCTAGCAACAATCAAACAATGTTATAGACGCAAGCTCCTAGTTACGAATGGAAAGACTAGGAATAGAAGCCTACTCGGATTCCAACGCTATAATCCGAAGAAGAAGCATCCCCGTTCTTCAGCTTGCCCCGCGAGATCACAATCCTTCCACGATCTCCGCGACGAACACCGCACATGGAAGAAACAAACAGAATACAAGCATAGAAACTAGCATACGTAACTAAACATCACTCAAAAAAGACAAGATACTCGCATTAACATGATGGAAAACGAGTGGAACCATAATCATAATCATCTATTAAATAATAAACGAAGAAAAGATTACAACCAAGTTTCGACGTCGCTAGCTCTCCTTCTGGGACGGGTCTCGGTCGTTCACGTCTCGCAAAGCTCACCAAGGAAAGGGAAAAACCTCTCCAGGAGTCTCGTGACAATTGTCTCCTTACTTGAGTCGTCGCTTAAGGGAAAGAGAGGATTCTTTTACAAGACAAAGGCTCTTGGGAATATGGAGATACAAAGCTAGGCACTTCGGACTAGCTTTCCATGGATTTGAGCAGGGCTTTATAGATGGGGGGAAGGAGGGAGTTGGGATCCCTATTATTATGGGATTGGCCCTATCAACAAGGAAGGTTCTATGAGAGGTGGCAAAACCACTTCCCCTTCCATAGAACTCCCGCAGAAATGCCCAAACCTCCCAACTCAAGATAGGCAATGGCTTTTGTGAGTTTGTTGGAACTCAACTTCCGCCATCTTTATTTAAAAACACAGTCCCAAAATGGGTGGCGCGATTGTCTGCTCTACGACGAGCGCCAAGTGGCGCGACCTCTTTGTATGATTTTCCCCATTGGTGCGAGTACTCGAATCGGCCTGCTAGCGCCAATGCCAAAAGGGATGCTTTTTCATGATTTACGCAAGGAGATGTCTCAAGGGCAAATAAAGCTCATGCTTAGAGGAATGCATTGATGATTTTTTTCAAGGCATGACAATGTTCACGGTGTCAAGAAATGGGTCCTCCATTGTGCGGACGGGGAATGGTAGGGACGGTGACAAATTACTCGTGTAACACCTTCCATTTCTTCGTTAAGAATTTACCGCGAGAATAGATAAATAGTTTAATGAGAGAAATAAACATAAAGAACCCAACAAATCATAAACATAAACATAGATGTTTATCCAGGGGAAAAACCCCAAACTCCCTGGGAAAAACCCAACCAATGAAATTTCATTAACCATTGGCCCAAACCCTGCCAATCCGGCCAAGTGAGCCTTCACCGCTCACCTCCGAGCCCTCTATTACAATGAAGTATTCCCAGCCTTTTATAGGCTCCATTACATGAAATACCATGGGCTAAAACCCTCGGGTGCACAATACCATATGCCCCAAAACCACTACTATTTACCCTAGTCAACATTGACTCTACCTCGAGTCATGTTTACCTAACAATTCACCCCCTTAAACTTGACTTGGGGTTTCTTGACTAAATCAGACCCAAAATCGCTAAATGAGACAACCCCACTCACTCTAGCTCTCTCCCCCTCAAGTTTTTTTTTACCCAAGGTAATTGCTAACTTGACATCCCCCCTATCACCTAGGTCTAACCCGTGACTTTACGAGTGATTTACCCGAGAGTACGCATGCCATACCGGGTCTTACCGAGCAAGTATGCCCATTTACATGTAAAGATTAACTCCATTATAATAATTTTTTTTTGTTTCATTTATTCATCGCCTTTGTACATATGAAATCAATGTCCATATAAAAAGAACCCATCTACCCGGATTACATGGGTCACACAATCCCTACTGTAACCACCAATCCTCTAGGAATCCTCTTTAGATACATGGTTCATCAATTAATCAATCCACATGCAAATATCCTCTCTCGCGTTTAACAAGATCTCTTTGATCTACCAAAAAAAACCCTTGATTACAAATTGTTTTGATGCTACTCCATACTCTCCGAGCGTGCTTTTCCAAAGCTGCTATATTTCTTGATTAGAATATCCTCTTTGCATTTAAAGTTACTCTATGCAACCTTATTCAAATTTACCGTAGCCATTAACGTTGCCATTCACCAACACTTTCATAGGTACAAAGGTCATTCCTTCTTGGTTCCTCACTTTCAAAACATGATAAGCACGATGCTAATCATCCTTCGCTCGCTTCGCTCAACGAAACAAACACTACTCTCACATGAGAGCCCACCATGCAAATCGCGCACTCACGATCTCCACCCTGCAAATGACATCGACCCTTGCATCGTCCACGTTCTCTTCCACGACTTTGATCTCCTTTATTCTGAGCGTTATCCTCCACTCGTGGATCCTCTTCATGATGGTGACCTTGATTTTCTTTCATTACAACCTATTGGACTAACCTCCACGCTATTGATTTATGCATTCTCACGGCCTTGCTTTCCTCATGCGGCAACATTTTCCTCCTCACCGTTGCTTTGACTCTCAGCATCGGCCATGACTTTACTCTCTTGTCGCACCTCTCACATAGTTTCACGAGCCCATCACATTTCATCATTCGTGCTTTGCTCCCCAAAGTGACCTCTTTGAGAGTCTCCTCATTCATTTCACACACGGGAAATGACTTCCAAATGATGGACCACCATTTTCCCGTGCACTTCCAAAGCCTTGAAAACTCGACGATGTTGTGTTTATCCTACACGGTCATCATCACGTTTAATTTGGGCACTCCATGACACCCGCAAAAATCCTACAACGATCCCGAATACGACTTTCTCGGTTTCAAGTGGCTTGGCCACTCAATGCAGCTGAGTCGATTACTCCACCACAACCTTAATTTCTCACAATCTTCTTCGTGATTCCTCGTCCATGGCTTCCGATCCTATTTTTCTCAACTTGATCGGCAATTGTTTTTCCATTATGGTAATTGTCTTTACTGCTTTTACATAGGAAGAGCCATACCACATGGGAATGGCTCTTTGGCATCGTGCAATACTAAAGCGCGCTCTTCTTGATATTTTTCACATGACTCGTCCATAAATTTTCTAATGATCATATCCGACCAAATCCACCTTCTTCACACACACATATCTTAACTAGATCTACATTGATCCATACCTTCATATGCATATCGAGAAAACATGATATTCCAACCATCCACTAATAAATAATCAAACCCTGCGATCAACCATTGAAACAAACTCAATCTCTTCCAAATGATTACGTCCATCATATTCACATGCCGATCTAACTAGATCTAGATGTAGATCTAACCCTTCACACATAGATCTACCCTTTTACGTATATCTTTCCAGGAGAAAATTTCATGCTATAGCGACAGAAACTATAGATATAGCAAAAATCACTAAACTTGGCGAGCTCATTCGCATTTTAGATCTTCATAGCTCTAATACCAATTGTTAAGAATTTACTCGCAGAATAGATAAATAATTTCATGAGAGAAATAAACATAAAGAACCCAAAGCAACAAATCATAAACATAAACACAGATGTTTATCCTGGGAAAACCCCAAACTCCACGGAAAAACCAAACAAATGAAATTTCATTAACCATTGGCCAAAACCCACAGCCAATCCAACCAAGTGAGCCTTCACCACTCAACTCTAGGGCCTCTATTACAATGAAGTATTCCCTACCTTTTATAGGCTCCATTACATGCAATACCATGGGCTAAAACTCGTGGGTGCACAATACCATGTGCCCCAAAACCACTACTATTTACCCTAGTCAACATTGACTCTACCCACCCGAGTCATGTTTACTCTAACATCTTCATGATGAGAGACCTTGGGTTTTGTTCACCAAAGGCCAACTTGCATATTAAGGGAGGACCATTGGAAGACAGAGTTGTTGCGAGAAGATTCGAGAGCAATGGTGGAGACTAACTGCATGATGGGAGGCCACAAGAGAAGAAAGGGAAGTTTTTGCAAATACCCTTGCAGTTTCTTGAGGACAAGAAACATTTGGGAGGGGAGAGCCCGGAATGTTCCTAAATTAGCTTTAGCTAATTATTGGAACATTAATTTTGCCTTGTTTATTTTTTGCATTTCATAATTGATGAATAAATTGTAAAGGAGGACATATAAAACTCCCGAAAACTAAGAATAAATCAATGCCTATGTGAACAAACACATATCTCGGGCTACATAAATTATATCTTGCGAGTGTGAAAGGGTCTAAATCACAAGAGGGGATCCTATTTGACCAAGTCAAATAGCGCAGTCTAGATGCATTGAACCTCTTTGAGGGACAATGCGAGTTCTAGAAGGAGGTTGTAATGTAAAAAGGGTTAAGTGATTCAAGGTGGTTTAGGGTTTGGCAAGACTCCTATCTTATAAAAGGAAGAGGAGGGCGACAAGGAAAAGGTTGTTGAAGATATTATTTACAGAAGGTTTGTCTGCTTAGACATCCCTTGTTGGGAATTCCCTGCTCAGAATCCCACCTCCTTCCTTGAGCAACTCTTGAAGGAGACTTGTGCTAAACCTCTCCACTATCGGGCTTGGGCCAAGTTTCACCTTACATTACAACATTGCTCATATTGAGTGTTGAGCTCTCTTGTGAGTTGCGGCAAAGAGTGGAGATCTAGATCTCGCTCGAGATCTAGATGATATCAGATGGGCTCTTCTCAATGAGTGTTTCATTTAACATCCCGGGAAGAGTTCATTTGCTAAATATACTTGAGATGTGCATCTTGGAATCAGGCCAAATTATCTTCGTAGCTACATCACTATTTCTCTCCCTAAGATAGTGTTATTTGCAGATCTACGAAACTGCAGGGGTGTTCTCGCTTTGCATTTTTGGAGGAGAGATCTCTAGTGATTGGATTCATCCTTCACTATGGTGATCCATAGATTGGCCAACCAATATATGTTCTAATTCAGATCCGATATTCTACATGTTCATGAATCAATGATTTTCTCGAATCATTTTTCAAATCTGCATTCTTAGATCTCGGATCTACTTCCGTGCTTCATGTTTTGAGCAAAACCCCAAGGGGGAATGTATAGAATCACCTTTTCTTGTACATGGTGTGGAGTCCTCGAAAAGGTATGTTTTTGATGATTCTTTCAAAGGGTTTTTGGTAGAATTTGTGAACCTTTTTTGTCTCATGAATTTGGAAAGTAATAAGGAATTATAATAAAACATGTGGAAATCGATATGCAAGGCTTAACCACTAATAATGGTTATTTTTCGTCAGTACAGAAAGGAAAAGAACGAGGAATGATGCTCCAAAAGAAGAGATAAAGCCAAGATAATCGCGTTTGCCCTCTCAAGGCAAACCACGTGACAAGGTTAAACAGATTAAAGCAAGTCAGCTCGGAAAAGACGGAGAAAACACCGGCTCGGCGCAAAAGGAAGGAAAAGGGATGAAGAATTATCGAGCTTTGGCGAATCCCTCAGATCTTCGATCCCGAGGGATCGTCGCTTTATTTATCTTATCACTTGGACATCTCCGCCGTTACCTTTATATAAAGGGACCGCACTGTTGAGCTTGATAGAGGATATAGATCAAGAGAACGATATGCTTTTATGTAATTTTTCATCGTTAAACATCGCTCGATTATTAAGACTCGTTGAATTGGTTCATTGTATTTTTGACCGATGCGTTAATGGAAGCTTTGTGATTATTTCACTTTTGCATCCGGATTAACTTCAAGTGGTGTATCCTTGGAGGCTAAGGGCCCGGCCCCGAGAGGACACTTGCTTTTGTATCATTACGTATTTGGTTTCGTGTGGTTTGTTTATTATTGTTATTTGGTAATTTGACATATTTTATAAGTAATGTACATGCTCCGGTAAAGATTGAGTCGCGTGAAGTCTTTACAGGATAGAATCGTGTGTTGACTCCGTATCAATTTATTAATCTTTTTCGTAGTTCATCGCATGTTCTTATTGTTTTGTTGCGTAATCTGCTATGACTCGGGATATTCGTGTTTTACATTTTCTTGAAGTAATAATCGTAATCTATTCGTAAGCACGGTCATCGTCTCGTTGATTCAGGGGTGACTCAGTTGTTATCCCAAATGTGTTGAGTGCGTTTCGATTTATCTATACTTGCTTCCATAATTCATTAATAGTTTTTTGTTGTTCCATTATTGTGTTTTCGTGTGAATTACCTTTAAAGTGGAAGAATGTTGTTTAATTGTAAAGCGTGCATTTGAGTTAATGGATTAAACTTAGTTGCAACCCGCGTGGACTTAGTTGTTCATTTGCTGTTCCATTTTAGAATTGTTGTTCAATCTCTTATTTGTTGTTTCATTTACTAGTATTTGTTGATTTAGTGTGAGAGATGATCTAAAGCCTTTGTAGTGAGCATTAGCGAGCTCATTGTCTAGCTCCCGTGCTCTTGGTTCATGCTCTAGTTTCCTTTTCATCGCTTCAAAGGGATGAATAATCATTGTCGAACCCCCGATCGATAAGCTATTGAGTTTTCGAGTGTATGATTTATTCTTTGAAATGATTTATTCATAGACAAGCATCCGTTTACTCTTGTATTTCTTAAGCAATCGTACTCGCTAGCATTACTCCCGACAAATGATAACCTCGGATTGAGTCACTCTTTATAATGACAAAACGCTCCCGGATTGACATATTAATGTAAGGTAATTAGAGGTGAAAGAGACCCTTTTTATAGCTCTACATTTTGGCGCCGTTGCCGGGGAAAGAGTGTAGCCATTTGTCTTTTTTTCGGTAGTAGTGTACTGAACCTCGTTAGGGGAGGAGTTGGACCTTAAAAATGGAAGGTAAGAACTTGCGTGCGGAGCATGTAAAATCTGCTTCCATTGTCCCGCTTTCCTACGGATTTGTCTTGGTTTTTGTTTTACTTTATTTTGTTTTATTTGAATAGTTAGTAGTTCATTTGAGTGCATGACTAAGAAGAAAAAGCCCGTGAGAAAGAAGACAAAACCCCCATCCAAACTCGAAAAAGCTAAGGGGCTTCGGTGACCCTTGGCCGAACGACCTTCATAGACGAAATCTATAAGAAAAAAGAATCTCGACCATCGCAGGCCTCAAGAAAAACATTTCTAAATGACCCTTGGCCGAACGACCTTCATAGACGAAATCTATAAGAAAAAAAGAATCTCAGCCATCGCAGGCCTCAAGAAAAAACATTTCTAAACCACCTACTAGTTCCCTTCGAGGCCACGGGATCACCATCTCTGTAGCTCCTTTAGGCCGAGATGCACAATCAAATTGAAGAGCGAGGACTTTCAAGAAGTTGAAAATTCTACTCCGCATTATTGCAGAAGGGAATTCCAAAGAACCTTTGCGAAGGAGAAGGAGAAACCTAGGGAAACTAAGGAACCAAAAAAACTCCTGGGGAAACAAATCAGCCATTAGATAGCCCGGATAAAGGAGTGCGCGAAAGCCATTGTTGAAGGAATTCAATCTCCTCGGACACAGTATCCTTATTGTTCCAAATAAAGGAAGCGCTCGTTAAGAATATCCCCTGTCAAAACCGTTCCCTCTCAACCTAGGAATACCCTCCTAGATATCCCGCGATGTTATTGGCATATATTCGATACCATGGCTCGTAAACCGGCCAAATACTCAAACCTCTACATTACAATATCATATAGTGGATTCATCGGCCTAATGCGCCCATGAAAGCTATCCCTCTTCAGACATATCCCTACATTTCACGGACTCACATCGAAGATTCGGATGCATTCTTATTCGAATTTGATGTGTTATGTAGGGGTATGATTACACCACCGATCCCCAAAAATTGAAATTATTCCCCTACATTAAAAGGGGCCGCTTTAAGATGGTTTATGGGGCTAGGTGGTGGGGTTATCAACAATTGGGATCAAATGAAAGAATCCTTCTTAAAAAAATATCGTGATTTTCATCAGATAGGTCTAGAGAATTAAAAGACGAAATATTTCAAATGACAACTAGACCAAATGAAACATTAGAGGAGTATGTGGAAAGTTTTCAAAGACAATCTACAAAGATCTCCTTATGCATCACTACCTTTACTCCGATAATGTGTTAAAAATCGCATTAATAAGGGGTATGAAGGAACAAGGGATTGAAACATTAAACATTATGTGGGAAAAAGGGGACATCTATCAAGAGAATTTTGTCGACATTATTGATTTGTGTATCGTAGAGTTCGAGAGGTAGCACAAGAATTAAACCGATCAGTAATATGATCGTTTGGTAAGGGATAACAAAGTATCGCAGTAAGGAGTAACACGTGCGTAAATTGGAAATTATTAGAAAATTTTAAACCGATATTATGGGGACGACTTAACTACACAACTTGATATTGTGCAAAAGCAAAACAGATAGCGAAGCAGTACGCGCAATGTATTCTTGCAATCTTCTCGCCCTCGATGCAAAAACATAGCCACAAGGAATGTCCACTAGATAAAGTCCAAACATGCACCATCTCAGTACAAAAGAACACCTTACGTAGAGCCGCCCTCACTTCGGATTGAAAGCAAGTATATAAGGAAGCTGAAGAAGAACCGAAGCGTCATGAATTGATCGACCAAACCGCACGCAGTGGCGTACGATGACAACCCTTCGGTATGTTTCGTACTCAACCTCTTTCTTTCAACCTCCACAAGATAATGCTCAACAATATGGTATGTGGCAAAATCAATCTCAAACCCCATTTACAAACTGGTCACCACAATCATTTCCTTCTTCAAATCCATGGTCAATCAAACAAGCCAACTCGCTGACCGAATTTCCCTTACACTCCACCATATTGGCAAAAATGGCCCATATCTCAGTCACAATGGACCCCCTCTACTTCTACAAAGTTCACTCCCAAGCGTAGCTGTAAGTCGGCAAAGACCGATGTACCGACCCAAATTTGAACTATTCCGCTCCCTCAACCTCGCTCACATCCTTTACAACAAAAACCCCCGCCTAACTTAAGACACCGCAACTCCCAGCCCAACCCGATCCCAATCCAAATAATGTGATGCAGTCCAATCTATTCAAATCATAGAAACACCCGTAAATAGGGGCTCGACCCGAGGGAGTGCAATGACCTCGCTTAAGATCTAGACGTATAATTGAAACCGAGTGGAGATAAAACAAGCTTCATATTGCACAGATCAGTTACCAAAAGAACATCAGTTACAACAAGAGGGATGTGAGTAAGCAACAAATTCATAATCAAGCAACTCACATCCTCTCCTCCGTTCCCGCAACGATTAGCCATACCTCGACCCACATACAATATCCCGACTTTGACATTCGGGGGAGAATTACAAAAATCAGTACATAAAAATTCCATATCCCTCCAAGCCATTCAAGACATTCCCATATACGCAAAAACTATCAAAGAATTGTGCATAAAAAAAACCAAGGAGGAATACAACAAATAATCCAAGAGTCCAAGTAGTGCGCACTTCTATCCGACTCTATTTGCCCGGGAGAGAAACACCCCTCAAATACGAAGACCCCGGAATCCAATTATAATCTGTCTCAAATTTATGGTCTGATCTTCGTCTAATGCCTTGGTTGATCTAGGCGCCGCAATTAATATTTTAACAACCACAACTTGCCAAAAATCTCGGTATGATATCCGTAGAACCCCACCCTACTACTCATGGAATTGGCCGACCGATTCGTGGGTTAGACCCAGTAGGGTACTCTACATGATGTCATGGTCTCCGTAGAATCGCGGGAGTATCCAACCGATTTCTTGATAATTAATCCAAAAACCTCGACTTGATGGACACCCACTAATTTTAGGTAGACCTTGGTCTTGCTACACGCCGATGCCTACATGTGGTTGTCTGGCAGTGGAAATATGACCATAACTAGAGGACTCGAATAGCAAAAATTTAGTTCTATATCCTCCAGCACAGCCCAAGCGTCACAATGATCAAAACTAATAAGCACCCCGTATCTTACCTTACCGAGTAACATCGGATCTCCATTAACTATACAAGAGGCACTTGATTTTAAAGACCAAACGTAAGATGATGCCATTAATAATTTCATTACTCAACCGAACTCGCTTGTACACGTTAAGTCACATGATAGAAGCAAGATTTTGATAATGAATTGGAGGAAGATCCTTTGAAAGACACGCATGACCAAACAATACCGTTACACATTTCATATGCATACACGCTTAAATTGCATCGGGCACAACTTTAAACATCAATGCTAATCTCATCACCCGAACAGAAACTAAGCTCATCCTTGTATTGTTAACAAAATATCAAGAAGCATTTGCATGGGACTACCTCCGACATGAAAGGAATTGATCCCTGGCTTATGTGCACACCACATTTATACGTGCAAAAGGACGCCGCACCGCTTTCGTCACCCGCAAAGGAGACTTAATCCTCATCTAAAGGATGTAGTAAAAGCTAAATCCTCAAAAACTTTTAGATGTCAACTTTGATCTATCCTATTTCGATAAGAAATGGGTCTCTTCCGCTGTGGTGGTACCAAAAAAAGAATGGAAAGTGGCGAATCTGTGTGGATTATAGGGAATTAAACAAGGCAACACAGAAAGATCATTTTCCTCTCCCAGTTCATAGACTCAAGTATTAGATACTTTAGCAAAGTGGAAGAAATCTTTTCTTTTCCCGGATGGCTTCAAAGTGGATACAATCGTATCTGCATTGCCCCTAAAGACCAAGATAAAACTACTTTTACTTGCCCCCCTGGGGAACATTTTTCCTATCGAGTTCTACCTTTTGGCCTATGTAATGCTCCCCGCCACATTTCGTGAGGGCTATCCCTCAAGCATTTTTGCAGATTTAATAAATGATGGACTTGAAGTTTACATGCTGGATGACTTTACACCATATGGAAACGATTTTGATCCTAAGCTTCGGTAGACACCCTAGAAAAAGTCCTACAACGTTGCATTGTTACCGTGCTTTGCTTAAGCCACGAAAAATGTTTCTTGATGATGACTCGAAGGACTTATCCCTGGGACAGTTATGTCTCAAAGAGCTGCGGTATTCAGTAGACCCGGCCAAAATCCAAATACTTTTGCTCATTCCCACTCCTACTACTCAAACAGAGGTACGCAGCTTTCTGGATTTTCTCTCAGGGTTATTATAGACGATTTATAGAGCATTATTCGCACATTTCCCCGCCCCTTTATATGCACTAGCCAAGCAACGTCTGATTTTCTTTTGACAGATAAAATGTGACCATGCTTTCGAGGGATCTAAAGAAGCTCGTATCCACGTACCCCCAGCTGTCGAGGGACCAAACTCGACCTACCACATTCCGTATATCATCTCGATGCCCTCACGTTTGCCCATTGGCGCACTCCTTGGGCAGAAGAGGATAAAAAACCATATTCCATCTATTACATTAGCAAGAATTTATCCCCCGTCGAATTAAATTACACCTGCATATCGAAAAAGCCAGCTCTTTCTTGATATTTTTCACACGACTCGTCCATAAATTTTCTAATGATCATATCCGACCAACTCCACCTCTTCACACACTGAACCAGATCTACATTGATCCATACCTTCATATGCATATGATTAAGTATGATATTCCAACCAAAAAAAAGATCCACTAATAAATAATCAAACCCGCATCAACCATTGAAACAAACTCAATCTTCTTCCAAATGATTACGTCCATCATATTCACATGCCGATCTAACCAGATCTATCTAACTAGATCTAGATGTAGATCTAACCCTTCACATAGATCTACCCTTTTTACGTATATCTTTTTCCAGAGAAAATTTCATGCAATAGCAAAGAACTATAGATATAGCAATCACTAAACTTTGCAGCCATTCCGCATTTAGACTATATTTTAATACCAATTGTTAGGAATCACTGCAGAACAGAGTAACAATTTCATCGAGAGAAATAAACATAAAGATTCAACAACAAATCGTAAACATAAACACAAATGTTTATCTGGGAAAACCCCAAACTCAGTGAAAACCAAACCAAATGAAAATTATTAACTACTACACAAACTCCTGCTAATCCAACTCAAGTGAGCCTTCACCACTCAATCCTAGGCCCTATTACAATGAAGTATTCCCACTTTTATAGCTCTATTACATGGACAACCATGGGCTAGAACCGTGGAGACAAGGGTGCACAATACCATGCGACCCAACATGACTAATATTTACCCTAGTCAATATTGACTCTATCCCAAGTCAATTTTACCTAACATCTTCATGATGATTCTTCATGATGAGAGGCCTTGGGTTTGTTCACCAAAGGCCAACTTGCATATTAAGGAGGACCATTGGAAGATGGAAGATGAAAGCCATGGCAGAAGATTCGTGAGTACGGTGGAGACTCACATGAGGAGGCCACAAGAGAAGAAAGTGCAGTTTTGCAACACTTTGCAGCTTGAGGACAAGAAACATTTGGGAGGGGGAGACTGTAATGTTCCTAAATTAGCTTCAGCTAATTGGAATATTGATTTTTCCTTGTTTATTTTTTCATTTCATAATTGATGAATAAATTGTAAAGGAGAACATGTAAAACTCCTGAAAACCAAGAATAAATCAATGCCTATGTGAACAAAGACATATCTGGGCTATGTAAATTATATCTGCAGGTGTGAAAGGGTCTAAATCACAAGAGGGGATCCTATTTGACCAAGTCAAACAGCGCAGTCTAGATGCATTGAACCTCTTTGAGGGACAACGCAGTTCTAGAAGGAGGTTGTAATGTGAAAAGGGTTAAGTGATTCAAGGTGGTTTAGGGTTTGGCAAGACTCCTATCTTATAAAAGGAAGAGGAGGGAAACAAGGAAATGGTTGTTGAAGATATTATTTCTAAAGGTCTGTCTGCTTAGACATCCCTTGTTGGGCATTCCTGTTCAGGAATCCCACCTCCTTCCTTGAGCAGCTCTTGGAGGAGAATTGTGCTAAACTTCTCCACTATCAGGCTTGGGCCAAGTTTCACCTTACATTACATCGCTGCTAATGTTGAGGGTTGACCTGTCTTGTGAGTTGCAACAAGTGGGGATCTAGATCTGCTCAGATCTAGATGATAGCAGTGGCTCTTCTCAGTGAGTGTCATTTAACCTCCTGGAAGATTTCATTTACTGAGTAGACTTCAGATCTATGTCCTAGCATCAGGCCATATCATCTTTAGAAGCTACAACGTTGTTTCTCTCCCTAAGACAGCGTTATTTGCAGATCTAAAGCTGCAGGGTGTTCTGCTTGCATTTTGGAGGAGAGATCTCCGGTGATTGGATTCATCCTTCACTGTGGTGATCCATAGATTGGCCAACCAATATATGTTCTATTTCAGATCTGATATTCTACATGTTCATGATTCAGTGACTTTCTAAATCATTCTACAGATCTACATTCTTAGATCTCAGATCTACTTCCGGTGCTTCATGTTTTGAGAAAAACCCCAAGGGGAATGTATAGATCAGCTTTTCTTGTACATGGTGTGAGTACTGAAAAGGTATGTTTTTGATGATTATTTCAGTGGCTTTTTAGTAGAATTTGTAAACCTTTTTGTCTCATGAATTTGGAAAGTAATAAGGAATTATAATAAAACATGTGGAAATTGATATGCAAGACTTAACCACTAATAATGGTTATTTTATGTACAGGAAAAGGAAAAAACGAGGAATTGCCGCTCCAAAGGAAGAGACAAAGTCGAGATAATCACGTCCTCCGAAGAAAACCGAATGCGTACAAGGTTAAACAGATGAAGCAAGTCACTTAAAGATCAAGGAGGAAAACACCAAATTTCAAGGCAAAAGGGCTAATAATAAAGAATTAATAATAAGTAAATCCCCTTCGTATCTCGATCCCGAGTGTGGGCCGCTTTATTTATCTTATCACTTAGACATCTCCGCCGTCACCTTTATATAAAGGGACCGCACTGTTAGCTTGATAGAGGATATAGATCAAGAGAACGATATGTTTTTATGTAATTTTCTGTTAAACATCAGTTCTGATTATTAAGACTCGTTGAATTGGTTCATTGTATTTTTGACCGATGCGTTAATGGAAGCTTTGTGATTATTTCACTTCTGCATCTGGATTAACTTCAAGCGGTGTATCCTTGGAGGCTAAGGGCCCGGCCCCGGAGGACGCTTGCTTTTGTACCATTACGATTTGGTTTCTGTGTGGTTTGTTTATTATTGTTATTTGGTAATTTGATATATTTTATAAGTAATGTACATGCTCTGTTAAAGGTTGAATCATTGAAGTCTTTACAGATAGAATCGTGTGTTGACTCAGTATCAAGTTATTAATCTTTTCAGAGTTCATTGCATGTTCTTACTGTTTTGTTGCAGAGCTATTATACTGGATATTCGTGTTTTACATTTGCTTGAGGTAATAATCGTAATCTATTCAGAAGCACAGTCGTCGTCCTGTTAATTCAGGGTGATCAGATTGTTATCCCAGTGTGTTGAGTGTGTTTCTGATTTATCTATACTGTTCCATAATTCATTAATAGTTGTTGCTGTTCCATTATTGTGTTTTCGTGTGAATTACCTTTAGAGTGGAAGAATGTTGTTTAATTGTAAAGCGTGCATTTGAGTTAATGGATTAAACTTAGTTGCAACCCGCGGGACTTAGTTGTTCATTTGCTGTTCCATTTTAGAATTGTTGTTCAATCTCTTATTTGTTGTTTCATTTACTAGTATTTGTTGATTTAGTGTGAGAGATGATCTAAAGCTGTAGTGAGCATTAGCAGTCACTGTCTAGCTCACAGGCTCTTGGTTTATGCTCTAGTTTCCTTTTCATCAGTTTCCAAAGGGATGAATAATCATTGCTGAACCCTTGACTGATAAGCTATTGAGTTTTCTGAGTGTATGATTTATTCTTTGAAGTGATTTAGTTATAGACAAGCATCCGTTTACTCTTGTATTTCTTAAGCACTGTACTGCTAGCATTACTCTGACAAATGATAACCTCAGATTGAGTCACTCTTTATAATGACAAAACGCTCCCGGATTGACATATTAATGTAAGGTAATTAGAGGTGAAAGAGACCCTTTTTATAGCTCTACATTTTGGCGCCGTTGCTGGGGAAAGAGTGTAGCCATTTGTTTTTTTTCAGAGTAGTGTACGAACCTGTTAGGGAGGACGTTGGACCTTAAAAATGGAAGGTAAGAACCTGCGTGCGAAGTATGTAAAATCCCTGCTCCACTGTCCGCTTTCCTACGGATTTGTCTTGGTTTTGTTTTACTTTATTTTGTTTTGTTTGAATAGTTAGTAGTTCATTTGAGTGCATGACTAAGCAGAAAAAGCCAGAAAAGAAGACCAAACTCCCATCCAAACCTGAAAAAGCTAAGGGTCCGGTGACCCTTGGCCGAACGACCTTCATAGACGAAATCTATAAGAAAACAGAATCTCAGCCATCAGTAGGCCTCAAGAAAAAAATTTCTAAATGACCCTTGGCCGAACGACCTTCATAGACGAAATCTATAAGAAAACAGAGTCTCAGCCATCAGTAGGCCTCAAGAAAAACATTTCTAAACCGCCTACTAGCTCCCTTCAGGCCACAGGATCACCATCTGTAGCCTGTGCTGAGGTGCATAGTCAAACTGAAGAGCAGACCAGCGTCTGTAGTTGGCATTACCTGCATGCAGAAGGGACCTGGAAGAACTCAGAAGGAGAAGGAGAAACAGGGGAAACCAAGGAACCAAAATCCCCTATTGAAACAAATCAGCCATTAGATAGCCCAGATAAGGGGAGTGCTGCGAAAATCATTATTGAAGGAATCCAATCTTCAGGAATTCTCATTATTCCAGATAAGGGAAGCGCTATCAAAAATATCCCTGTCAAAACCGTTCCCTCTCAACCTAAGAATACCCTCCTAGATATCCCAGAAGGTTATTGGCATATATTCGATACCATGGCTCAAAACCAGCCAAATGCTCAAACCTCTACATTACAATATCCTATAGTGGATTCTGCAGCTAATGCACCCATGAAAGCTATCCCTCTTCAGCATATCCCTACATTTCACGGACTCACATCAGAAGATCCGGATGCATTCTTATTCGAATTCGATGTGTTATGTAGGGGGTACGATTACACCACCGATCCCCAAAAATTGAAATTATTCCCCTCTACATTAAAAGGGGCTGCTTTAAGATGGTTTATGGGGCTAGGTGGTGGGGTTATCAACAATTGGGATCAAATGAAAGAATCCTTCTTAAAAAAATATCAGGATTATTGTAGGTCTAGAGAATTAAAAGACGAAATATTTCAAATGACAGCCAGACCAAATGAAACATTAGAGGAGTATGTGGAACGTTTTCAGTATAATCTACAAAGATCTCCTTATGCATCGCTACCTTTACCCGATAATGTGTTAAAAACTGCATTAATGAGGGGCATGAAGGAACAATGGATTGAAACATTAAACATTATGGGAAAAGGGGATATTTATCAAGAGAATTTTACTGACATCCTTGACTTATGTATCAGGAGTTCGAGAGGCAGCACAAGAATAAAACCGACAGAATATGATCGGTTTGCAAGAGATAACAAAGTATCAGCAGAAGGAGTAACACGTGCATAAATTGGAAATTTATTAGAAAATTTTAAAACTGATATTATGGGGACACTAACTACACAACTTGATATTGTGCAGGCTAAACAGAAGCAGTTGGAGGCAGAACAGAATTTGGCAATCTTCTGCCCTCGATGCAGAAAAAAACATAGCCACAAGGAATGTCCACTAGATAAAGTCCAAACATGCGCCATCTGTACAAAAGAACACCTTACAGAGAGCTGCCCCTCACTTCCTGGATTGAAAGCGGTATATAAGGAAGCAGAAGAAGAACCAGAATCGGTGAATTCGATCAACCAGCGCCGTCCGTGGCAGCCAAGACAACCTGGTATGTTTCCGGACCCAACCTCTTTCTTTCAAAACCCACAGTATAATGCTCAACAATATGGTATGTGGCAAAATCAATCTCAAACCCCATTTACAAACTGGTCACCACAATCATTTCCTCCTCCAAATCCATGGCTGAATCAAACAAGCCAAACTGGTTGGCCAAATTTCCCTTACACTCCACCATATTGGCAAAATGGCCCATATCCTTCACAATGGACCCCCTCTACTTCACAAAGTTCACCCTGGCAGACAAGCTGGCAGAGACCGATGTACCACCCAGTTGGAACTATTCCGCTCCCTCAACCTACTCTGCCAGCCTTACAACAAAATCCCCAGTCTAACCTGAGACCGCAACTCCCAGCCCAACCCGATCCCAATCCAAATAACAGACAGGTCCAATCTATTCAAATCATAGAAACACCAGAAATAGGACCCGACCCGAGGGAGTGCAATGACCTTCAGTTAAGATCTGGACGTATAATTGAAACCGAGGGAGATAAAATAGTTCATATTGAAGATCAATTACCAAGAGAACATCAGTTACAACAAGAGGATGTAAATAAGCAACAAACTCATAATCAAGCAACCACATCCTCTCCTCCGTTCCCAGAACGATTAGCCATACCTCGACCCATACAATATCCTGACTTTGACATTCTGGGAGAATTACAAAATCTGTACATAAAAATTCCATTCCTCCAAGCCATTCAAGACATTCCCATATACACAAAAACTATCAAAGAATTGTGCATAAAGAAACCAAGGAGGAATATAACAAATAACCCAAGAGTCCAAGTAGTCGGTACTTTATCTGATCTATTGTCTGGAAGAGAAACACCCCTTAAATATGAAGACCCTGGGAATCCAATTATAACTGTTCAAATTTATGGTCAGACCCTGTCTAATGCCTTAGTTGATCTAGGGGCTGCAATTAATATTTTAACAACCACAACTTGCCAAAAGCTCGGCATTACATCTGTAGAACCCACCTCTACTCTGTTGGAATTGGCTGACCGATCTGTGGTTAGACCAGAGGGTACTCTACATGATGTCATGGTCTCTGTAGAATCCTGGGAGTATCCAACTGATTTTCTGATAATTAATCCAAAAACCCGACTTGATGGACATCCACTAATTTTAGGTAGACCTTGGCTTGCCACTGCCGATGCCTACATTGGTTGCCGGCAGGGAAATATGACCATAACTAGAGGACTGAATAGCAAAAATTTAGTTCTATATCCTCCAGCACAGCCAAGCGTCACAATGATCAAAACTAATAAGCACCCTGTATCTTACCTTACTGATAACATCAGATCTCCATTAACTATACAAGAGGCACTTGATTTTAAAGACCAAACAGAAGATGATGCCATTAATAATTTCATTACTCAAACTGAACCTCGCACACAGTGTCACATGATAGAAGCAGCATTTGATAATGAATTGGAGGAAGATCCTTTGAAAGACACGCATGACCAAACAATACCTGTTACTTCTGTTGCAAATAGTAAAACCGTGGAAATTGCATCGGGGAAAACTTTAAACATCAATGCTAATCTCACACCCGAACAGGAAACTAAGCTCATCCAGTTGTTAACAAAATATCAAGAAGCATTTGCATGGGACTACCCTGACATGAAAGGAATTGATCCCCAGTTATGTACACACCACATTTATACAGAAAAGGACGCCAGACCTGTTCGTCAGCCACAAAGGAGACTTAATCCTCATCTAAAGGATGTGGTAAAAGCTGAACTTCAAAAACTTTTAGATGTCAACTTTATCTATCCTATTTCTGATAGTAAATGGGTCTCTCCGCTGGTGGTGGTACCAAAAAATAATGGAAAGTGGCGAATCTGTGTGGATTATAGGGAATTAAACAAAGCAACACAGAAAGATCATTTTCCTCTCCCATTCATAGATCAAGTATTAGATACTTTAGCAGGGAAGAAATTCTTTTCTTTCCTGGATGGCTTCAGTGGATACAATCAGATTCAGATTGCCCCTGAAGACCAAGATAAAACTACTTTTACTTGTCCCTGGGGAACATTTGCCTATCGAGTTCTACCTTTTGGCCTATGTAATGCTCCTGCCACATTTCAGAGGGCTATCCTTAGCATTTTTGCAGATTTAATAAATGATGGACTTGAAGTTTACATGGATGACTTTACACCATATGGAAATGATTTTGATCCAGCTCTAGACACCCTAGAAAAAGTCCTACAACGCTGCATTGTTACCAGGCTTTGCTTAAGCCACGAAAAATGTTTTTTGATGATGACTGAAGGACTTATCCTAGGACACTATGTTTCAGCAGCCGGCATTCAGGTAGACCCGGCCAAAATCCAAATACTTTTGCTCATTCCCACTCCTACTACTCAAACAGAGGTACGCAGCTTTCTTGGATTTTCTGGTTATTATAGACGATTTATAGAGCATTATTCACACATTGCTGCTCCTTTATATGCACTAACCGGTAACGTTGATTTTCTTTGGACAGAAAAATGTGACCATGCTTTCGAGGATCTAAAGAAGCTCGTATCCACAGCCCCAGTTCTTCGAGGACCAAACTGGGACCTACCATTCCAGATATCATCTGATGCCTCAGATACAGCCATTGGCGCAGTCCTTGGGCAGGAAGAGGATAAAAAACCATATGCCATCTATTACATTAGCAAGAATTTATCCCCTACTGAATTAAATTACACTGTTACTGAAAAAGAATTCCTAGCCGTAATACATGCTATCAATAAATTTAGACATTATATTACAGGCTATCCTGTTATCTTATATACAGATCATTCGGCTATAAAATATTTAGCAAATAAGCCTGTCACAAATGCCAGAGTAACTCGATGGTTAATTTTATTGCAGGAATTCGACATCACAATCAAGGACCGGCCTGGCAAAGAAAACCCTGTAGCCGATTTTCTTTCGAGAATACCAAAATCAAGCGATGCAGCAGCAGTTGAAGATCAATTTCCGGATGAGCACCTGTTTGCTGTTGCCTTTCAAACACCCTGGTATGCTGATGTTGCCAACTACCTCGCAGTAGGTAAATTACCAAAACATTTAACTCCTAATGAGCGCAAGAAGATTATTCAGAAAAGTTCTCGATTCTCGTGGATTGGGGGCTATTTGTTTCACACAGGAGCAGACATGCATATCAGGCGATGTGTTAGAGAGGATGAAATCTTTGACATCCTGAAAGCCTGTCACGATGGACCATGTGGGGGGCACTTCGCTGAGCGTAGAACTGGACATAAAGTATTGCAGACAGGATATTACTGGCCCACGATCTTCAAAGATGCGAAGAAGTTTGTCCAAGCCTGTGACAGCTGCCAGCGAGCAGGACGACCTGGTCAAGCTGATGAGATGCCTCTGAAACCACAGTTAGTCATCGAACCATTCGAGCGGTGGGCTCTTGATTTCGTTGGACCCATCAACCCCTCATCAAATCAGAAAACATATATCTTGGTGGCAACAGAATATGTCACCAAATGGGTTGAGGCAGAAGCATTGCCAAGAGCCACAGAGGATTCTGTCATACAGTTCCTGTTCCATCTATTTTTTCATTATGGCCTTCCCAGAGAAATAATTATAGATGGAGGACCACAATTTGTTGGGCATAAATTAGCTGCAACACTTAACAATTATCATGTCCAGCATAAGATCACTACTCCATATCACCCACAGGCGAATGGGCAGGTAGAAAATAGCAATAAGATAATAGAATCAATCCTAACAAAAACCATTGCGTCACATAGGCGTGATTGGGCTACCCGACTACCTGAAGCACTCTGGGCCTATAGAACCACATGGAGGAGCACCACCGGTTACTCACCTTATCAATTAGTGTTTGGAAAAAAACCTATTTTTCCCATAGAATTTGAAATCCAAACATTACGGACAGCACAGGAAGTTGGCCTAGATCTAAGCGAGGCACAAATCAATCGACTACAGCAGATCAATGAATTAGACGAAATTAGGCTCTCTGCACTACAAAATACAGCAGTGATTCAACAGCAGCGAGCTAAATGGCATGATGCGCTCATCAAAAACAAAGTCTTCCACGAGGGAGACTGGGCTCTGTTATACGACTCTCGGTTTCAGGACTTCCCTGGGAAACTTTAGACTCGATGGTTGGGACCATACGAAATCCAGAAGGTGCATGATAACGGAACCCTCACTCTAATTACCATTGACGGTTCTGGATATGCATTCAAAGTAAACGGCCACCGAGTCCGTCTCTATCGCAAACCACTCACTCGGGAATCCTTTTGCCAGCAGCTACGCCGAGATACTGATATGGATATTTTAGGAGAGGAAGAGAAATCTTCCTCACCTACAATTCATTAAGGGTTCATTGTTTTTTTACAATTTGTACATAAGTTCTTGTTTTGAGTGATTTTTGTACATAAGTTTGCATTAAACGTTTTCTTATCATTTTCGCTGTCCCTTTTTCTTTCACAAAGTTCGATTTTTGCCGTTCTAAAAATAGCATCTGCGTGTTTTTACCTTTGCTTGTTTTGTTGTTCCTTTTCCAAAGGAACGGCATTGTTACGTCTTTTGCTATTCCTTTTGATCACTACTGTCCTTTTCTTTCAAAGGAACAGCGTTATTTTATTACTGTTGTTCCTGTCTTAAAGGAATGGCATTTTGAGTGTTTTTTATATTATTTTTATTTTGCCGTTCCTTTTCCCAAAGGAACGGCATTTGCATTTTTTTGCTGTTCCTTTTTCTATCATCCTTCTTTGTTTCTTTTTTTTCTAAGGGAATACCTCTAGCATACTTTTGCTCTCCTTGTGAAAAGCTTATTCCTATTGCTGGACTAAATTGAGGATGCTTCTTGCCCGTATTCTTTCAAGTCTTTAAGATACAGCTATGTACTTATGCAATGACTATAAAATCACAACATACCGAAATCTGCAAATCATACATCGCTATATCTATAAGGCTCTGCATTAGTAAGAGGATAAACGGAAGGACATACTGATTTCTTACCTTTTGTCGACATGGTTTTACTAATTTTGCCCTGATTGGTTATTTTTATCATGCTGATTCCCTTAAACTTTTTTTGATTATTACTTGAGTATAAGAACAAAGAACATGTATCTTCCTATTGAGATGATAAGACTTCTTCCACCATTCCTACTCTTAAGGAGTGTAGAACCACCCTTTGTGTATAAATAAGGATAAGTATTCTATAAAAAAGAAAAATATGTGTGAACATGATATGAGAAGTGTCAAATGCAGGATAGGGGGTCTCATTAAGAGCCAGCCTACCATGATCATGAGGATGGAAGTGAAGTGGCATTCCCATTATGGCCACCACACCAGGGATATGGTCCAAAAGTTATATCAAATAAACGAACCTTGGAATAGGAGGTCTCATTACGAGCCGACCTGCCCACGTTTCACTCCTTCCTCGTGAATGGCATTATGATTAACTGGTCACCAAGCCAGCATAATGGTCTACATTTTGACATAATAACACTCCTAAGTATACACAAAGGATCATGGTTCTGAGGGTGAAAAAACAACTCTGCCAAGGTTATGGACACCTGTCGGCAGCAGAGTACTGTTAATGGTATTGAAGTCACCTTGGTTACACCAATGGGTAAGATACTAATACTCTTTTGTTTCTTATATCTGGGAACTAATCATATGTCATTTCCCGATTTATACATCGCATGAATATTTATCATTACCAATCATGGCAACGGAAGTGACCATGACCACTTGAGATTTGGCACGTACGATATATGTCTTATCCACTAGCCTCATATCATAACGCAGCAGCCTCTTATATAACACGCGATCAATTCTCCGCCTCGATTTCGGTAATTCGTTGTCCTTTTTAACATAGCATAATTTCACATGCTGTTCCTTTCTGACTTGGTTGCAGATCAGGTGCCGCCCCTTTATTTTCTGGCTGGGACAGCCTATCACATTGCGGGGGGGGGGGGGAGGTTAACCTCATCATTCCCTGAAATACGTGTCAAATTACCATTCGGGAAAATTAGCGAACGACGGTTTGGCATGGTTTAACGGCATGGCATTTCTATTTTTACATAAAATTGCTTTTTGGTGCACTGTTGCATACTCTGTGTTTTTTTTTTTTTTTTGAAACCTTGCGATTATCACCTCTCTGTGCTTCAAACAGAAAACGTAGTTGCCGTTCCATTCAGAATCTACAGTGAAACCATGGGAGGAAGGGCAATCCGAAGCGAGCCTCAGCAGTTGACGATCTCTGCTGCTGCCCGGGAGATCCTGGAAAGAGCAGGATGGTTGGATTATTTCAATCGCCTACAGGAGTCTAATGAAACAGTAGCAATGGAATTTCTAAAGAACCTACAGGATGATCATTCCACAGTAAGGGGGAAGCGGATAGCGGTCACTGATGACATAATTGCAGAAGTTTCAGGACTACCAGCCGCCGGACCAGTATGGACATTGAAAAAGGAACGATTACAGAAGGTCATGGAAATTTTCCAGGACGAAGGCCAGAGTTTGACAATTAAGGGGAGGGGAGTTCTGCCAGCAACCCTAGGAGAACCCTGGATGGAGTTAGCAAGAATAGTGTAGGGCTACATCACCTACGAAGGAAGGAAAGACGTGGTAAGACCACGACATCTTAAACTTTTAGCTGTTTTAAAGCAGAAATGCTCTGTAAATTTACCTGCACTCCTGAACTCATTACTGCATGATGTTGCACAAAGCATAAAAAAGGCACAGCATGTAGAGTCATTCGTTAGTCACCATGGGTTAATACGACTAGTTGTTAGCCATAGTCTCACCCAGCAGCAGAGCAGCTGGGAAGAGCTGATTGCAATGATTGAGGGGGGATTGACAGCACCATCCCCAAAACGTAAACACCCTACAAACACACCAGAACGACCGGAAAAACGCAGAGAACATGTTGCTAGTGCATCAGAACAACCAGGGATACACCAAGGATCGGCAGAACACGAGCATACACCCGAGCAGCCAGAAGAACCCAGAGAATCAACCCAGTTACCTAGGATGCAAGGAAGGATAGAGCAACCCAGAAAATCAATCCGGTTAGCTCGGATACGAGGAAGGCTGGAAAAACTCCAGGAAAGCACCAGCCAACCGGTGATAATTGAGGATGAGCAATCCGAAGAAGAAGAAGCCGAGCATCCGGAAATAGAAATAGAAGCAGAAAGTGAACAGGAGGAGGAAATGGTACAGCAGGAAGATAGCCCATTACAAGACCTACTGGGAGAAGATGACTTGGCCGCAATCCTAGCCAATATGGGCAAGTATGGCCAACCTTCTAATTCAAAGGACCCCCACGGCACACCCCAAAAAGAAAGCATGTCTGTTCATGATGAAGAGGAGGAAAATACTGAACGGGAACAGTCTGTTCCCAGGTCACAAGAAGAAATTCTAGAGGAAATATGAGCAGAAACAGCAGTCGCTCAGGAAGAGACAGAACCAGTCGAGGTTCCTACCCCAGAACAGCCAGAGCAGAACAGTGAAGAAGAACCTCAAGAGGAAGATTTAGGAACTAGTCATGGTCCAGACCGCAGCAGACAGTCTGCTATTCCTTCTAATGAAACGCTGGAAATTAAGAAGTTGCGGAAGGAACGGCTGAAATTGTTGAATACGATAACCCAGCTCAGACAACACATTAGGATTCTGAAAAAGAACCAGAAGGTAAGAAGGACTGGAAAGAAGAAAAATAGGGCCAACGATCGGTCTGCTACCCAAAACCCTACTGAGAATCCAACTGACGTTCCAAATGATGTTGAGGAACAAGAACAGATGGATATTCGTGTTAAAACAGAACAAGATGATATAAGGACCAGTGACAAGGAAATTCAGACAGAGGCACCACCCTCAGGGGTAATAAGGGTTCTGAACTCCAAACAGCATAATAAGAAAGTTCAGGTAAAACTCCCAGCCTCCACTGACTTATGGAAAAAAGACCCGAAAACAAAAACCTTGCATAAGAAGATGAAGCAAGCCCAACAAGAAGCCGAACAACTTAGAGAGCAAACGGTTCCCCGAGAGAAATATGAAGAGTTACAGCAGCAACTGGAGGACGTCAATCAATCCAAAATCCAGGCTTTTGAAGGGTGGCGAAAGGAACAAGAGGAAGTTGCACAGGTAACCCGTAGACTAGATACTGTTATCACACAGATGAATACCTTGTGTTCTTTATACAATGACGTCTTAGCATGTAGGGCCCCTGCTAAAAACTATGCTCTGTTTTTATTAGAACGATATTTGCAATTAAAAATAAAAGCTGTTAAAGCAGGTGCCCCTATACAAATCAATACTGTCAATGACTTTATAGACTGTTGTAAACATTATGGAGTGAAAGTCCAGAGATTGTTGTGTGAACTTTATTTGCATGACCTTGTGTTAAATCAAGAAACTGAGTTAAACCCTGGCCCTTTAGTTGGAGACATCCAATTTCAGGCATTCATTTCATTCGGGGTTAATCAGATGAAGTGGCTCAAAGCCTATGACACCTTCCAGAGTCAAGAAAATGGTCTAGATTTACGGGTAAGGGCTGAGCCTAGGAACCCAGTGCAGTTGTGGAAAGCTCATAGAAACCTCATAAAGACTCCGGGTGTCTGTGAAACTTTAGGACCCATGCATGAGGCAATTATTCGGGAAGGTTTAGAGTATTTTCTTTCCATCCAAGACTTGGCCATTAATGCAGCCAAATTTCGGTACCGAATCTCTGATCCAAACATTCAGCTCAGAGAACCATTTAAGTATGAGAATTTTGAATTAGCTGCCAACCGTTTAAACCTCTATGGCAAGAGCATTCTGAAAGCAGGGTCATCCTGGTTAGGATATAGATTTCGCGCTCCAATTATTTGGCACCCTGCACCTGGATACCAGGCCCTGTATGAGATGCCTGAGGGGCAAGCAGGTCAGTTCTTTGATTATCTAATCACTCATCATGGCTGTAGGCCTCCGAATGAGACTCCTTCTCCAGCATATTCTCTCACTGCCTTGCATGTCAACTACAATGTTTTCATGAGGACATGAAACAAGGTAAGCAGGGGGGTATGTGGAGTCCTGAAAAGGTATGTTTTTGATGATTCTTTCAGTGGTTTTTGGTAGAATTTGTGAACCTTTTTGTCTCATGAATTTGGAAAGTAATAAGGAATTATAATAAAACATGTGGAAATCGATATGCAAGGCTTAACCACTAATAATGGTTATTTTCTGTACAGGAAAAGGAAAAGAACGAGGAATGCCGCTCCAAAAGAAGAGATAAAGCCAAGATAATTGTTGTCCCTCTGAAGGAAAACCGAATGCAGACAAGGTTAAACAGATTAAAGCAAGTCAGCTCGGAAAAAACGGAGAAAATACCATCTCGGCGCAAAAGGAAGGAAAGGATGAAGAATTAACAGTTTGGCGAATCCCTCAAGATCTTCGATCCTGAGGGATCGCTGCTTTATTTATCTTATCACTTAGACATCTCCGCCGTCACCTTTATATAAAGGGACCGCACTGTTAGCTTGATAGAGGATATAGATCAAGAGAACGATATGTTTTTATGTAATTTTCTGTTAAACATCAGTTCTGATTATTAAGACTCGTTGAATTGGTTCATTGTATTTTTGACCGATGCGTTAATGGAAGCTTTGTGATTATTTCACTTCTGCATCTGGATTAACTTCAAGCGGTGTATCCTTGGAGGCTAAGGGCCCGGCCCCGGAGGACGCTTGCTTTTGTACCATTACGATTTGGTTTCTGTGTGGTTTGTTTATTATTGTTATTTGGTAATTTGATATATTTTATAAGTAATGTACATGCTCTGTTAAAGGTTGAATCATTGAAGTCTTTATAGATAGAATCGTGTGTTGACTCAGTATCAAGTTATTAATCTTTTCAGAGTTCATTGCATGTTCTTACTGTTTTGTTGCAGAGCTGTTATACTGGATATTCGTGTTTTACATTTGCTTGAGGTAATTGTAGCATCTATTCAAGGTACTGTAATTTTCCGTTGATTCATGTGGTGACTGGACATCCTGAAGTGTTGAGAGCTTGAGAGTGCTTTCTGATTTTTTTGATTTATCTATAATCGTTTCATAATTCATTATTAGTTAAGTAATTGCCTCCATTACGTCATGAATTACCTTTAAAAGTGGAAGAATGTTGTTTAATTGTAAAGCGCAGTATTTGAGTTAATGGATTAAACTTAGTTGCAACCCGCGGGACTTAGTTGTTCATTTGCTGTTCCATTTTAGAATTGCTGTTCAATCTCTTATTTGTTGTTTCATTTACCAGTATTTGTTGATTTAGTGTGAGAGATGATCTAAGGCTGTAGTGAGCATTAGCAGTCACTGTCTAGCTCCCAGGCTCTTGGTTTATTCTCTAGTTTCCTTTTCATCAGTTTCCAAAGGGATGAATAATCATTGCTGAACCCTTGACTGATAAGCTATTGAGTTTTCTGAGTGTGTGATTTATCCTTTGAAGTAATTTGGTTATAGATAAGCATCCGTTTACTCTTGTATTTCTTAAGCACTTTACTACTAGCATTACTCTGACAAATGATAACCTCAGATTGAGTCACTCTTTATAATGACAAAACACTCCCGGATTGACATATTAATGTAAGGTAATTAGAGGTGAAAGAGACCCTTTTTATAGCTCCACATGGATCCGTATTGATCTATATTTTTATGTACAAAATTTATTATATCTAAAAGAATCTTTCAATGTCAGTTTCTAAAATTTCTAGAAATCACGCTCATTACTGTTATATGGTTTTACATGGTTGTAGCACCTCTTTCTTGAGGATTTCTTCTGTATTATTTCATTCTTCTTCTGTAAAGTGTATGAATTATTCCCATGACATTATTTTTCAATATTAAGACCTTATTTCATTCATACCATTCAGAAAATCACGCTCACATGCTTCTGTAAATTTTTGCATAATTCTAGTCTTGGGAAATCAGGGTTTTCTAGCCTAGTTAGGAAAGGAGGAACTGTTTAAGTTAGAAAAACTTATTTTTTTCTTCTTAAATTCGACATGGGAGCTCCTAATAACCCTAGATATCATATCCAACCACTTTCCCATCTTATTTTTACGCATATCTCTGAATACACACGTTTTTAGGGCCTGAATCCTCACTTTCCCCCACCTTTTTCCTTGTAAAACACTGTATAACTTTTCTGCTGTATATTTTACTGAATTTTATTTGTTTTTACAATTTGCAGGAGGGTATGGTTGTAGATCCACACGGTAATAACCTCGCATTATTCCCAATAGTGTATTTGTTCCGCCAGAACATTACAATCAACATGATCTAAAATAGGTTTAGTGGTTTCTGATTACCTTACGACTTTATGAAAAATAAATATTCAAACCCAAGCCACATCACTAGAGATGCTTGAAGACTAATAATGTCACCACGAGTCTAATGTCTGGCTACATGATTCATTTATATTCTTGATCATAAAATTAACCTACTTATGTTTGGTAAGTTTCTGATAGAAGTCAAGCACCTTGGGGTATGATTGCATCTTATATGCATTAAATCATGTCAGCCTCAATCCATCCAAATGCTTTACGCAAGAAAGGGCTACATATACCACACCATAATCAAATTCACTACAAAGATTTGTCTCTAGTATCTCCAAAGACATCCCTTGGCACTTGTGCATGGTGACAGCCCATGCTAAAATTAATAACACATTTGTTATGGTATTCATCTCCTTCTCACCTTCATAAACACCCCAGGAATCTGGTGTGATCATATTTTCCACCTAGGATATAAATCTCACCTTTGGAAAGAGGCCTCTTGGCCAAATAGCTATAGGGTATTTGTAAGTGTCATCCCTAACAAAATCAACAATCTGGTCTATTGCACCATTCACCAGTCTGTTCTCTGTTTATAAATTCTTGATGAGCATCACCTATGCCCTTATGTAAAGACCAATATAATCAGGAGAAATTCCACTATTCAACTAACTTTTTTTTTCCTCTTCCCCTACATCTTTCACCCTAAAAGTAATGATTTCCTATCCCGGGGCCTTAAGTCTCTCATCATTCACCCTTCTAACATCATCATTTCTCGGATACAATCTAGTCTCTTAATCATCTGAGTTCATCGATGGACCATGACAGTTATTCAATTTGGCCAAGGTTTTTGGGTGAAACAAACCTCTTCTTATTTCTTGCAACATCTCTACTAGCTCACTATCTCACTGCCTAAATACATGCCTTAACTCAATCTGCTTGTCAAAACAGTGATTCCAGTAATATGCCTGGAAAGCGAAGAATTTGTTCGAGTTCTAAGGCCTCATTGGTGGAAGTTGAAATAAATCACTTGTCACCACAAGCTGCAACCCACCCCACACTACTTTCCCCTCCAATGGTTGCCTCAATTTATTGGAAACATAGTTTAATTAATCAAAAAACTCCCCATCAATCATACTTATCTCATCTATAATCAATGCCTTTGATTTTCTCCATCTCTTAACCTTTATCTTACTCTTTCTCACCATATCCAACAGTGTATACTTACTTGTAGAACATGGTGAAGCTCCAGGAAAGGAATGTAGAGTCATGCCATTCAAATGGCATGTTGCAATCCCTGTTGAGGTTGTTACAAATGTCTATTACTTGCCTACGCACTAGATAAATTTCAAGTTTCAGGTTATTAATTGAGGAGTTCCTACCCTCAAACCACATGTCCTTGCCCAGTATTGTCAAAGAGGATTCTTTCCCCTTCGCATCGATCAGATTCAATTGAGTGTTAATTGAACATTAGGTCCTAACACCCTCACTCAGGGTGTTGATACATAATTTTGATATTAACACATAAAGAATTGAGCAGGTGTTAATAAAAGGCCAACCTGGGCTCAAACAACTAAATACACAATTTCTTCAATAAATAGAAAGATTCTTTATCTTATGCTATTTGTAATAACTAAAAATAAATATTATTCGATTTCTCAAGTTATTCATCCATGTAGTCTCTATCGATACTATTAATGAAATTTTCAATGGCTTCTATGTAAGATTTCATCATAAATATTTTTAATTCTTAATGTCATAAATAGGTTAGCCTATCTTCTCTGTAAGATTATAATATAGAACTCCACAATACTTTTCATCTTACTTAGTGTGTTAGTGTACAGCACATGTACGAAATCACACCAACTTAAGGGGTGTGGTTTACCCTCTTAAGTTATTGGTCACAGGAAGAAAAAGAAGTGGAGTCAAGCAAGTTACTAGAACAAGCTAGAATCATAAACATACTAGATAGAGAAATAACATGCATATATAAACTAAAACTAAAACAAATAAAAAAAAAGCTCTGAATAGAGTCAAACAATTGCAATAATCCAAACGATGGCTCTTTCGGCCCCTCTTATTGAGTGCTGGTAGGAAATGAGGATGAAACTTTAACCCTCTTGCCAAAGGGCCCTTATAACATGGGTTCTAAGTCCCGATGCAAGGATGTCTTTAATTCCAACCTTACATTGATGCAAAGTCTCCCTCTCTCTACTCTAGTGGACTGAACTTGTTGGATGGCTATCAATTGAGTCCCCTCTATCTTCAGCTCCGGATCACACACTGCTAGTATTGCTTGGGAAATTCTGGCTAGCATAACAATGTGCTCTCAAGTTCTTCATCTCTTGGTGGCCTTATATAGGAGAATTCAAATCCTCCTTCCCTCTTTTGGTACATTGTGGATGGTGACCCAAGAGAGGGGGATGATTCCATTGTGTGCCGCAAACATTCTGTTGTGTGCTCCCTTGATGTCTAAGGAGGCTTTGGTGGTTGTCCTTAGGCGGCTTCAAGTGTGAAATCACTATCCTAGAGTGTGATTTTTTTGGTCTTGGAAAGTGACTTTCGCCACTCCCAGGTGTGCACGCAATTCTGGTCAAAAGGAGCGCAAAGGTGCTCTTCACGAAGGATTATGTGCGCAAAAGCATTTATGACTAGCTCAAATTTGATTTTTCCTCAGACCTTAGAGATTTTTAAATACTTTCCAGATTCTCTAATGTCTTTCAACCCTGTAAATCCTTCTACCTGACATTAAATAATGTCGTCTTTTTCTTGTAAGATTTTCCAGTTTTAACAATTCCCCCCTAATGTGTGAGGTCTAGGAAGAACTGTATAGTCGAAATACATTATAGTTTCTTTTCTATATACTTTGCATAGAGAGAGAGAGGCCTACGTGAAGCTCGGAATTGGAGACACCCTGCACCAGT
The DNA here is from genome assembly GCA_034641835.2 of Pinus albicaulis. Lineage (NCBI taxonomy): Eukaryota > Viridiplantae > Streptophyta > Pinopsida > Pinales > Pinaceae > Pinus > Pinus albicaulis. The sequence goes on along the minus strand of CM076570.1, from coordinate 994,003,451 downwards.
TCGAAGAATGACCATGTCCTATGGGACCCCTGTAAGAAAATATAATACAATATATATACACATTCTATGAGGAAGACATGTCCCATGCTCGTGATGTTGTGGCTAGTTAAAAAAATCTATTTGACAGATATATGTTTTGTCTGTGTCACTAATATGGTAGTGATCTGGTGGTTGCCTAATAATTCCTGAAGGAATTTTTTCTTTGGAAATAGGTGGAATGTGGTACCCATATGCTTAGACTTGGAAGTGCGTATAATCGCACATTGTACGATAAAAGGCCGTGTCAGGGACCTTCCCGTGTAAGAATTGTTGAAAGAGACGCTTATGAAGGCACGGGTCTTCGATGAATTTGATCAAAGTGCAATGGTTGTAAGGTACGATACCATCTTGACATGAAAGCCTTTGTTGTAGTTGAATTTCAAGAGGATCGATGAAATACGTGGGCAATGATGTCTCCCATAGTGTCACCCGAGGGTTCCCCTTTTATGGAGAGGGGTGATCCAAGGTACCGCTTCATTTTTTGGAAAATAGGTGTTGAAGTCAACAAAAAGGAAGCCTCAACCAAACGAGGGGCCGCTGATATGAAGGGTCAGGAACCTGGATGTGATGGGTTTAACATAGGCATGTTGGCGAGGGCTAACTGAAAACTGATGATGGGGATTCAGTGGCCCAAGGTCAGAGTATACTAAGCAGCTTGGCGACAGTTATAGTTATTTACTGGGAACTTAGCCGTAGGGATTTGTGTAGCATAATTTGCTGGTGAATGTACAGGTTTGTGCGTGAGGCTAGTAATGACTCCCACTCATGTGGTGTTCATATCCACCGCCATGGGAGAAAAGATGAATGAGAGGGTGGGGGATGTAGTGCACCATTTGTGGTCTTCTTACACTTACCAAAAGAATAAAATAATGGGGTTTGGTATGTACAAAACATAGAGACAGGTGCCCCAAAACATGAAAGTGTTCGCTCACTGATGTTGTGAGGAAGGTGTCTTTTTTAGGGTGGGGGCCCCATTGGTTGGTCTCATGTGTGGGGTTGATGAAGTAGATGAAAAAGTATCACAAATGGGATTATGCTGGTGGATGTATGGTGGGCCAAATGTGAGGCTTGGTAGTGCACTTTTGATCTGCTTATACAACCACGTCGTCTGGGAAAGGGGTTTTAGTTTGCATGGTAAAACTTGACCTGTATCCATGGTGGATGGATGGGCATGAGGTGGTTCCCAGACTAAAGTGATATGGCCGTGGCATCACTTTTTCTTTGATATATGGTCTACTGTGGGTGAAGAGCTCCATGGAGGGGAGGCTCTACCGACCAGCGAGGATGTTTATCATGTGCAGGGTGGGGTGATGATAAACACAGTCAGATATGCGGACCCTATGGTTCATTTCTCAGTGTCTTTAGGGGTGTGTCTCCGTAATTTGCGTATTGTTAAACCAAATGGAAGGAATGGAAGGGTAACATTAGACCAATATTTTGAGTCCCAGGATCTAGCTCTCTCCGGACTAAGAGAGGCTTCGTATGGTTCAATACGGGATTTGTTCCGCTTTGCATGTTAGATTTTAGTTGTGTTGTTAAGTATATTTTTTGGTTTGCTTTGGTTTTGGAGGTAAACTAATCAAGTAAGACAAAATGGAAGGAGAGTTGTGGAAGGAGAGTTCATCAAACCAGAGAGTTCATCAAACCAATAGGGCTATGGGGCCTTATTATGTTTGATGTTCCAATGATGACATGTGTATCGGTACAATGCATTTAGCAAGCTTCAACTGGATGGGGTGAGGTATGAGGTGAAATGACATTAAGTTTGTGAAAAACGAAGAAGTCTTAAACATATATAGTTTGAAAGAAAATACTCATGAGGTAGGGAAAACCATTAATCTCTATGAACAATACTCAAACTGATAAACATGAAAGATAAACATTCAGGTGAGACATAGAAGCATAAGAACTCCTAACTTTAGAAATTTACCTTCAGCTGTTGGGAAAACATATAAGATAAACAAATAACTTAATATATGGAGAGGGAACTCCTAAAAAATATATATCAAACTATCGGGAACTCTGAAACGAGTTGGTAAGCATGGACAAAGGGCAAGATCGAATGAGACCTCTTTGACTTAACTTAAGCAATCAGTATTTCATAGAAAGGTTTCAGAAATAGAGTTTTGAGAACTCCAAATAAGCAGGGCATGCCTTGAATCAGATTTGATAGCTAACATACTAACCATTAATGAAACAAATGAAAATTTCTTGGTGGACCTAAGGAGCAATTAAGAATTCCTTATAATGACCAAGAAGAAGAAAACATCAAAGCTGTAAATAAACAAGAGGTTTGAGGTGCTTCCATGAGCATGTCTCAACCTATACTTTTCTGATGTTCAGCAAACAAGAAGCATGAAACATTAATGAAAACAAGAATACATAAACAAATCAAGGAAACATCACCATTCACCAAGCTATGGAATCCTGCACACAATGCTCCTCCACCATCAAGCCAAGCAAGACATTCATCCACTTCATAAAACCAATATTTTCACCAAGCTCATAAAACTATGTATTTCTCTAAAAATGTCAAGTTCTCTCTGTTTATTAAAATTAATCCTCATGGTTTATATAATAAAAGAGGAGAAAAATCCACTAGAGCATCTAGAAGGCCATTGGCCAAAGCAAAATATCCTAATTTGTCCTTGAGGCCTTACAAGGTCCAAGACACAAAATATCTCTTCAAAATATATTTTTGGGACCAAAATAGCAAAAATATTGACTTTTCAGCTCTGACATACATGATAGAACTTTTCTAACGCACATTTTCTTTGTCCTCACACAAGAATGCAGAAATCTATCTCTGTTTTTGCAAAATTTCCAGGCACGCAGCACCAAAAAAGGCCTTTTTGCAGTAAGGTTTTGGAGGCCTTCTCGATGTTGAAAAAGGCCCGTGATGGCCTGTTGGAAAGCTATGGATGTCTACTTTCCAAATATACTATATTTTTCTCAATCTTCTCTCTAAAAGTTTCCCAAAAAGTAGAAAAGGTGCAGGTTCCCAGGGGTGCAACACCTGCTTAGAAAAGGTGGCAGAAAGGTGAAAAAATGGTTGTTTTTGGACCTTTTTGAGGGACCAAAACAACTCCAAATGAGCTGAAATTTTGTGAGCATAATCCCATAGTGCCAAGGAATCCAAAAATGTAAACTTTTCCAGCTGAAGATGCTCTGAGAAAAAGTGCAGCGTCCAGGGTGTTGCGCTCCTAGGCTTAAAAATTTGCAAAAAACCAAAGCTTGTTCAGTTTTGCTCAAATTTGGTGAGTGGATCCCTCAAGGGTTCTTAGATACCTGTAGAAAATATTGGGCCAAAATACTAATCCTAGCTTGGTATTTTTCATATTTTGGTGTCGGGCCCTCATTTTGGGCAGTTTTGAGTTTTTCCTTGCAAAGTGGTTTCTTCGTTCATAGTGCCCATTCATTTTCCTTTGCAATGTAAGAGGTGCCTTGATCATTGCTTGGTACATTTTTGTCTTCATGAATGTCCTATTCTTCATTATTTGACCCACTATTTTCAGTGTCTTGCCTATGGTCTTTATTTGTGACTTCAACCTCTATTTCATAACTTGTATCATTTGCACTTTTGCTATGTTCACTGCCTAATTTGTCCCTTCACCATTTTGGTGATTTTTTCCTTTACTAGTTTTGAGGAGGAGTGCATGGCCCCTTGCCTTTTGGAGGCAACAAACACATGCCTCCTGCCTTTTTGATAAGGGATGGTGAGAGGTGTCACAAACTGGGCTTGCATAATTTGATCACTTACATCCCTAGGGCTGTCCCTTTCTTCAAGAAGGTTTTTTGTATGTATCTCCTTGCTACTTTGTTGTTGGCAGTCCCTTTGATTATCAATTTCAACATATTTCATACTCTCTTCACTAGGAGGATCTGAAAAACTATCATACTCTATTTCTGCACTGTCATAGGCGCCTAGTTTTGACACATTTTCACCTTTAGGACTATCCATCTCTTCATCTTTTTCACTGTTGTTTTTAATGCCATCATTCTTTGGATATTGGACATCATCTCCTTGTTTATTGAAAACAACTTTGAAATCTGTTTTGGGGCTATCTTCATCAATCATTTCATTGTTATGACTACTTTCCTCTTCTTTTCCACTATCTGTTGTAGGGCTTTCAGTGTCCTTTTCTTCACCATGAGACTTAGTATTCTGACCTCCTTCCTCATCAGGGGTATCACTGCTTGAATATTTGTTCTCTTCTTGGTTTGTATTCTTATCTCTACTGTTTTTTTTACTGTATCCATTTTGGCTATCTTCCTCTTTGTTGATGTTTTGACTGTCTCCCTTTTGGCTATCTTCCTCTTTTTTGTTGTCTTTATTGTCTTGCCCTTGGCTAACTTCATTTTTGCTGCTCTTTGACACAACCTTAGCCCTAACTGGCGCTTTTATAACTTAAAAAAATGATGAGGATATGTTAATGATGAAGAATACCTCTTGAAACATTTTCTCATGGCAAAAAGTAGATTCTAGGAAAAAAATTGTAAATTTTTGGCACTCTCTGTAATTTTTTGGGTAGTTATGCGCTTTTCCTCTAGGTGCACAGCATCGGCCTGGGCGCTATCTGCACGAGGAGTGTGCAATAGGCTGAGTGGTGGGTGCACAACGCCTTCTTCCCGGGCGTTGTTTGCACGTGAATCGTGTGATGAAAATAGTGGTGGGCGTGTAGTGCCTTCAGGCTCGAGTGACCTCTGCACGTGAATCGTGCGATGAAAACAATGGTGGGCGTGCAACGCCTTCAGGCTCGGGTGACCTCTGCACGGGAATTGTGTGATGCAAACAGTGGTGGGCGCATAGCGCCTTCAGGCCCGGGTGACCTCTGTACGCGAATTGTGAGATGAAAATAGTGGTGGGCATGCAGCGGCTTCAGGCCTGGGTGACCTCTGCATGTGAATCGTGTGATGAAAACAGTGGTGGGGGCGCATCTCCTTCAGGCCCGGGTGACCTTTGCATGTGAATCATGCGATGAAAACAGTGGTGGGCGTGCAGCACCTTCAGGCTCGGGTGACCTCTGCACGTGAATCGTCCGATGAAAATAGTGGTGGGCGTGCAGCGCCTTTGGCCCGAGCGGCCTCTGCACATGGACTTGGGCGTTTTCGGGCGGAAATCCCTGCACACCAGGCGGGAAGGAGAATGCGCAGTGCCATTCTTCAGGTGTGCAGCATCTAGTTAAAATTTGCATTGGACACACCTACAGTCACGCGGTGTCTTCTTACAAGCGCGCAGTGCCTGTGGAAATATGCCCGAGGATGCTCTCTGAAACTCAAAAAAATCACTCTTCCTTTGCCAAAGTTGGAATGAAGAGAAAAAATCCTTTGGGGTTGTTTATACTCAGTTTTTGAAATAATTTTGAACAAAAAAACGACTTCTCTAAAGTTTTAACTTCACCTTTGCATTGTCTCTTCTTGACTGTCTTTTCAGTGCCTTAGACATTTTTTGGAGCCAGTCCTTTCGCTGTTTCTAAACCACTAATTCTTTTGCAGCTTTGGGGAGTTGAATGGTTCTATGATGACTATGCCTTTTTGGAATATGTGCAGAGTGATATAAAATTGAATTTGCCTCCCTTATCTTTTGAAGCCTCCCTGTGACTGTTTATTTGTGAAAAAATATAAATTTGCACCGATGCTCTGTTGTTTGATGAAGGAAGGTGTTCTTTTTAACTTAGCATGCTCATTTTCTCATTATCCCAATTTCTAAACTTGTTTCCAAATACTTTTCCATTGTGGGTAAAAAAATTATATATTTTCATTTTCACACAAAGTACACCTGCTGTTTGTCTTCTTCAGTGTGATTGTCTTCTTTATAGTTGTCTTAGTCTCTTCTTTCATATGAAGGCACATCTTGATATCCTTTGTCTTGTTTGCGGGGGTGTGGAAGAGGCAACTGTCCCTCTCCCAGTTATGCTTTGAGGCCCAACTATTCTAATGATCTTTTTGCCAAAAGCACCATGCCCTTTTATATATCACTGAATTTTCTAAGATTTTGCACAGAGGTTTTCATGAGCATAAATTTACCTCTTATAATGATATCAAGACCTTTGAAGTAGCTTTCAGATTTTTGTGTCTTCTAAGCACTGTTGATGACCTTTTGAAACCTTTTAGGTATCTCTGAATTATCTATGTGGAGAAATTCTTGATTTTCCCTGTGACCTCCAACTCACTATACCTTTTATTTAAACTGCCAATGACTTGACTGAAACTCTCTTTGGTGCCTATCTTTGGCTTTGTTTTTCTTTTAGACTAAACATCAGGACATGCCTGCAGAGATTTATTTGATATGATAGATTATTCTTTTTCAGACCTAGTGTTGGATCAAGAGGATATCCTTGGAAGTGCTTGATGTTCTTCGGAGAATTATAAGCTTCATCTTCTTTTCATTTGATTTCACCTATATCAGAGCTTTAGAAAACCTTGGAGGAAACTTGAAAGGGCTCTGAAGTAGTCTGAGGGGTTACTTTTCTTAGGAAGACCTCCTGGCCAAAGGCACAGCACCATTTCCCAGGAGCGCAGTGCCATGTGTAATTTATATGGGAAAAACGTTTCAGGAGCACAACACCATCTCCTAGGAGCGCAACACCATTTTGCAGAGGGCATTTAGAGGCCTTCCTGATGTCAGAATTGGGCCCATGATAGCTCGTTAGAATTTTTAGCCTATCTAATTTCCAAATATATCATTTTTGTCCTGATTGAAGTTGATTTTCCTTGTCAAACGTTTATTTTCCCATGACTGGTCAAAACGTGCTAAGTGATGGTGCAGAAATGCAAAGTGCTGGTGTAGACAACTTTTGGAGGCCTTCCACAACTCCACATTTAGCTCATGATAGCTCATTGGAAATATATTCAAGTATAGTTTTCATTTAAATCATCTAGCAAGTTATTTTGACACTCTAGCTATGATAAAAACTGATTTTACCATGGTCACTCCAGCAGTCCAGAAATTATCCCATGACACCTGTATTTTTGACATTTCTCCAAGTGTATGCACAGCAAAAGAGCAGATGATTTTTTCTTCTTGACCCTAGGTGTGGCAAATGACTTGGCCCTCGGAATGAATTCTTGGAAAATGATGGAGGCATGATGTTTATGAGTTGGCATAGCTTCATGATTGCTGATATGACCTACCATATGGATCTTCTTCTCTTATTCCTCTTTTCCATAGCAAACCCTAGCTTAGTTGGAAGAGGAAAATAGAGTTTGGTGTAGGGGATTTAGCACTACCTTGCAAAGGGAGAAAAATGAAGGCTTTAAGGGTTGTATAAATTCTTGGGGAAATTTTGGGGGATAGGGATAGATGTTAGGGAGTAGGGGAAAGTTGAATTTCAAGAATTGAGTGAGGGTAAGGGGTCAAAAAGGGAAAAACACAGGCCTAGTATTAAAAAGTGTCAAAAAATGGCCATAAATTAGGTTTGTTTAGAAAAAATGATGAATTTGAGGGACAGGAGTGACGGGAAATGTTTTTGAAGGAATATTAAGGATAGGAGGAGGTGTAAGCATAGAAGGATATGCGCCTTGTTGATTTTTAATGATGGAGTTCATGAAACCAAGAAAAATGCCCTTAAAAACCCTAGATGGACAATGGAGGAGTTAGGCAAAACAAAATAGAGGGTCGAGGCCAAAGGTGACACAAAAAAGACAAAATAAATGACATGAGCCCATGATGGGTCTTCTGGGATGGGTGAGCAGAGCATTGACATGATGGAATGATGAAATAGTGAAAAAAATTATCTTAAGGATAATGAAGGTAGCGAGATTTTTAGAACTCACAATGTTCATGAAATTTATTTCTAGAAATCTAGAACCAATACTTAGTCATCTTCAGATAGTGAAAATTATAGATGACTAACAGTGGCTCCACTTGGGGAGGGCAGATCCTTTTTAGGAGGTGTCCAGAAATTTCAAATCTCTGGCTTGATGGAGGCTGGTGCTTCATTCATTGGGCATATTTTTACCTCTTTTCTCTTGTTGATGCTTGCTTTGAAGCTATGACCTCAACAATCTGAAATACATGATTAGCTCAAATCCATCTCTACCTACCCAACCTACTTGCCTAACATTTTTTCTTCTTTAGGTGCATTTGGACTAGCAACCTTGACATATTCTTGTTTTTTGAAAGCAAAATAAATTATCTATTTCTACCTTATGTCTTCACGGAGCTCAGATTATGCTGATGAACTCCTTTGATTCTCTACCTATTCTATTTGATTGTCAAGATTAAGAAATATGATAGACTTCATTCTCTAAGCTATTGACAATAAATTTAAAACATGACTAAATCAGGATTAGACAGTCTGATTTATCATGGGTTTGTAGCATAACAACAAGCTGCACACAAATTTTATTTTTGTACAAAGTAAGATTTAGAAAAATCAGGGCTAGGATACATAGTTTGCTATTCATCCCTATTTTCCTCTTTGGTTCTATTTTGAGCATGTGGAACCAGTATCTTCTCTCCTAATCTATTTTTTTTAACAAGTGAATATTTTGACCAGCATTCTTTTCACTAACTTATCAACAGTACATTTAAAGCATGTTTAGATATGATTAGGCTAGATAGCAGAACAAGACATCATTTTGCAATAGTAGTGGCATTTGGATTTGCACACTTTTAGTATTACTGTTTTTAAGGCATGGGGCTATACCCTTTTTCAAATCTACCCTCTTTTTCTATTTCTGTGTCTTTTTGTGTTTTTCATTTTTTCTCAAAACAATATGAAACTAAAAAGATGCTCATAGGGCTAAGCTTATTTTGCATGCCTATCTATCCTAATCTAACCTATACATGATAGAAATTTATTTGGTGAACTCTATTTTCCAATATAACCAATCAAGTAAATGATTGCATGGGTGATCTTGTTTCAGCTCTTTGAGGATGCTAAAGAAATCAAAAGGCCACTTGCACCACACTTGTGCTTGAATAGTAGTGCCTAAAATTATCTTTAAACCTTGCATCAAACTGTTTTTGGCAAAAAACACTCCTCTTTTAGATTTCTCAAGGAAAACAGCAAATGGGTATTGGAATGATACCTGATCTTGAGGACTTGAGACATAAGCTTCATATGATGATTACTCCTTCTTCCACTTGGCTATGCTTGAGGCTCTTTTGGGAAAGAAAATCCTCCTCTTCCTCATGATCACCTGAACTTTCAAACTCATCATACATTGCAGTGTAGTCCTCTTGCCAAGCTGATGTGTTCTGATTAAGTGGAATGGAATCTGTGTGAAGTTCATCATGTTGATGAGCAGGGATACTCTTTGGCAGTAAATATTCTTGAGAAGTGGTTGCAATAACTATCATGTGATTATCAACTTCTATGCCTTTATCTGCAATTTTTAATTCAATTTCATGTCATAAATGATTTCCTCAACCATTTCAAGAGAAGTTTTCTTATTTACAACTAGTTCAAGAAACTCATTAGCTTTCCCAACCTCATCATCAAAACTGATAAACTACTGATTTTCAATCACATGAAAACTACTTCTCTTGGAATAAAGTGAAGTAGAGGAAAGAGTCAGAGACTCTTCACTTACTTCTAAACTTTCAAGGCTTTCCTCATCAGTGTCATAGGTGACCTATCTTAGTTGATTACTTCTTTCAATCTGATTATAGTGAACTTCATCCCACAAATCAACTGTTGATGGCTCTGCAAGGTTAGCTTTTGCTTGGATATCATAATCATGGATATATAACCTTGGATAATCATTAATATAAGTAATGTCGCCAGCCATACATATTGGACTATCAGATTTCTTCTCTTCAAATTGATTTACAAATCTATTTCCTAACTTATGGTATGCAATATTAGCAGGAGAATGATCAGAAACGTTTTGGTCATATGAATTTTTAGAGGCCGTTTGCATGTTTAGAAGCCGATTTATCTCTTCTTCAGTTAAACAAGGAGGCATTTTTCTTTTTCCTTGGAAATAAATACAACAATCCTCTTTCTCTTGTGAAGGTTGATTTAGAGGCTAAATGTCTTCTTGAGATGAATCATCACTTGTGTTTTTAGAGGGTTCTTTCAGGTGTTCTTTCTTTTTTTGATTGGTTTTATCCCCTATCAACTCTTCTTGATTTTTGTGATAGTTACTTTGAGCATGAGATTCATAAGTTGCCTCTGATAGGTTCTGAGGGTGCCAATTTCCTTTTAAAATCTGAATTGAATTGAAGCATAAGGGTAGAGAATATAAATGTGTTATCTCCTCCTTTATTTCAGATTTGATTTCATCCTTAACCAAATTTTATTGATTTATGTGAGATTGATCTTGAGCATGGGTTTCCTGAACAGCTGATAAGAGATCTTCAGGATGCAAATGTCCTTTCAAAATATGAAAAGAATTAAAGCATAAGGGTAGAGACCCTAAAGGTTTTGACTCTTCCTCTATTTCAGATTTTGTGACTTCAAGATGGATGATTGTTTCTTTAGGGCACTCCTCTCTATTTTTATTTGCAACTTGCTCCTAATGCTCTCTTAATAATGAAGCATAAGATGTAGGAAAGTAACTAGTACCTACTTGGCAGCCTTCTTTACTCTCTTATTTGCAGTCTTTCTCATCATGCATTTTTTTTTTTTTGTTCTTGTTTTGTAGTGATTTAGTTTGCTTTTCCCGAGGAAGAAGTATATGTTGTTTTGAATAAGAAACACCAACCATAACCCTGTATATTTCCTCTTTCCTGTCCGCTAGATGCATCAGTTTTCTAAATGTATCTACTAATATCTCTAGTTTTTCCTCTCTGTTCATACTTGGATCCATCTTCATTTATCAAAAAGAGGTCACTGCATATTTTCAACCAGTCTAGATTTCTCTACCAGTGGATTCTTTAGGTCTATTGAGGGTTGTGGAGTCGCCAAGTGGAATATTTGAACTTTTTTGTCCACCATCAGCATGATTGGGATTGCTTAATGCATTCCCAGGGAAATTTATAAGAACTAGTGGGGTAATAGGCCTACTGGAGGCTAGTGGAGTCACCAGGTGGATATTTTTAGTTGTTTTGAAGATAAGTGTCTATGGTCCACCACCAATACTGACAAAAAGCCAATCTACAAATATTTTGGGGTTTTCTAAGTTTCTTTATGTAGCCCTAGGGTTTGTGAGAGTGTCCTACAGTTGAGTCATCATTTTTCTAGAATGGCGAAATAGCCAAATTCTACTCTTTTAACAATACTTTAGTCTTCTAAGTTTGACTGAGACTTTGAGAGTTCCTAAGGGATACTTAAGATTTTTTGACTCAATGTCCCACCATGATCGCCATTATGTTGGAGTCTCGTAATTTGGCAGATTGGTAAACCAAATGACAGGGTAACATCAAACCAATCTTTGGAGTCATAGGACCTAGCCTTCCTGGACTCAGAGAGGGCTCTCTCTATTATGCAAAGGATGTGAACTTGTTCCTTTATATGTTTGATTTTAGGCTAGCTGTTAAGTATATTTCGGTTTATTTTGGTTTTGAGGTAAAACTGATCAAGTAAGACAAATGGAAAGATATTTCATCAAATCAATAGGGCTATGGGGTCAGATAAAGTCAAGGATGTCTAAATCATGGACAAGGTGTATTGCATGGCTGATTTAGCAAGGTCGATAGATTCTTTGGGTGAGGTATGAGGTGAAATGAACATTAAGCTTGTGAAAAATGAAGATGTCTTAAACATATATAGTTTGAAAGAAAATATTCATGAGGTAGGGCAAACCATTAATCTCTATGAACAATACTCAAACTGATAAACATGAAAGGTAAACATCCAGGTGAGACATAGAAGCATAAGAACTCCTAACTTTAGAAATTCACCTTCAGCTATTGGGAAAACATATAAGATAAACAAATAACTTAATATATGAAGAGGGAACTCCTAAACAACATATATAAAACTATCGGGAACTCTGAAACAAGTTGGTAAGCATGGAAAAAGGGCAGGATCAGACAAGACCTCTTTGACTTAACCTGAGCAATCAGTATTTCATAGAAAGGTTTCAGAAATAGAGTTTTGAGAACTTAAAATAAGCAGGGCATACCTTGAATCAGATTTTATAGCTAACATACTGACCATTAATGAAACAAATGAAAATTTCTTGGTGGACTAAGGAGCAGTTAAGAATTCCTTATAATGACCAAGAAGAAGAAAACATCAAAGATGTGATAAACAGGAGGTTTGAGGTGCTTCCATGAGCATATCTCAACCTATAATTTTCTGATCTCCAATAAATAAGAAGCATGAAACGTTAATGAAAACAAGAAGACATAAAAAATCAGGGAAACATCACCATTCACCAAGCTATGGAATCCTACACACAATGCTCCTCCACCATTAAGCCAAGCAAGACATTCATCCACTTCATAAGAACAATATTTCCTCCAAGCTCATAAAACTATGTATTGCTCTTAACATGTCAATTTCTCCTTGTTTTTTAAAATGAATCTTCATGGTTTATATAAGCCAAGAGGAGAAAGGGCTCACTAGAGCAACTAGAAGGTCATTGGCCAAAGCAAAATATCTAAAACTGTCCTTGATGCCTTACAAGGTCCAAGGCACAAAATATCTCTTCAAAATATCCTTTTCAGACCAAAATATAAAAAATATTGACTTTTAGGCTCTGACATACATGATAGAACTTGCCTAACGCACATTTTCCTTGTCCTCACATAGGAATGCAGAAATTTGTCTTTGTTTTTGCAAACTTTCCCGGCGTGCAGCACCAAAAAAGGCCTTTTTGCAGCAAGGTTTTGGAGGCCTTCCCAATGTCGAAAAAGGCTTGATGATGGCTTGATGGAAAGCTATGGATGTATAAGTTCCAAACATACTTTTTTTTTCTCAATATTGTCTCTGTAATTTTCCCAAAAATTAGAAAAACTTCAGATTCCCAGGAGCGCAACACCTGCTCAGAAACAGTGGCAGAAAGGTGAAAAAATGGTTGTTTTTGGACCTTTTGAGGGATTAAAACAACTCGAAATAAGCTTAAATTTTGTGAGCATACTCCCCTAGTGCCAAGGAATCCAAAAATGTAAAATTTTCCTGCTGAAGATGGTCTGAGAAAAAGCGCATCGTCCAGGGTGCTGTGCTCCTAGGCTTAAAATTTGCAAAAAATCAAAACTTCTTCAATTTTGCTCAAATTTGGTGAGTGGGTCCCTCAAAGGTTCTTAGAGACCTGTAGAAAATATTGATCCAAAATACTAATCCTAGCTTGGTATTTTTCATATTTTGGTGCCAGGCCCTCATTTTGGGCAGTTTTGAGTTTTTCCTTGCAAAGTGGTTTCTTTGTTCATAGTGCCTAGTCATTTTCCTTTGCAATGTAAGAGGTGCCTTGATCATTGCTTGGTACATTTTTGACTTCATGAATTTCGTCTTCTTAATTATTTGACCCATTTTTTTCACTATCTTTCCTATGGTCTTTATCTTTAATTTCAACCTCTGTTTCATAACTTGTATCATTTGCACTTTTGCTATGTTCACTACCTTCAGAATTTGTCCCTTCACCATTTTGGTGATTTTGTCCTTTACTGGTTTTGAGGAGGAGTGCATGGCCCCTTTCCTTTTGGAGGCTGCAAACACATGCCTCCTACCTTTATGATAAGGGATGGTGAGAGGTGTCACAAACTAGGCTAGCATAATTTGATCACTTACAGCCCTAGGGCTATCCCTTTCTTCAAGAAGGTTTTCTGTATGTATCTCCTTGCTACTTTGCTGTTGGCAGTCCCTTTGATTATCAATTTCAACATATTTCATACTCTCTTCACTAGGAGGATCTGAAAAACTATCATACTCTATTTCTGCACTGTCATAGGCGCCTAGTTTTGACACATTTTCACCTTTAGGACTATCCATCTCTTCATCTTTTTCACTGTTGTTTTTAATGCCATCATTCTTTGGATATTGGACATCATCTCCTTGTTTATTGAAAACAACTTTGAAATCTGTTTTGGGGCTATCTTCATCAATCATTTCATTGTTATGACTACTTTCCTCTTCTTTTCCACTATCTGTTGTAGGGCTTTCAGTGTCCTTTTCTTCACCATGAGACTTAGTATTCTGACCTCCTTCCTCATCAGGGGTATCACTGCTTGAATATTTGTTCTCTTCTTGGTTTGTATTCTTATCTCTACTGTTTTTTTTACTGTATCCATTTTGGCTATCTTCCTCTTTGTTGATGTTTTGACTGTCTCCCTTTTGGCTATCTTCCTCTTTTTTGTTGTCTTTATTGTCTTGCCCTTGGCTAACTTCATTTTTGCTGCTCTTTGACACAACCTTAGCCCTAACTGGCGCTTTTATAACTTAAAAAAATGATGAGGATATGTTAATGATGAAGAATACCTCTTGAAACATTTTCTCATGGCAAAAAGTAGATTCTAGGAAAAAAATTGTAAATTTTTGGCACTCTCTGTAATTTTTTGGGTAGTTATGCGCTTTTCCTCTAGGTGCACAGCATCGGCCTGGGCGCTATCTGCACGAGGAGTGTGCAATAGGCTGAGTGGTGGGTGCACAACGCCTTCTTCCCGGGCGTTGTTTGCACGTGAATCGTGTGATGAAAATAGTGGTGGGCGTGTAGTGCCTTCAGGCTCGAGTGACCTCTGCACGTGAATCGTGCGATGAAAACAATGGTGGGCGTGCAACGCCTTCAGGCTCGGGTGACCTCTGCACGGGAATTGTGTGATGCAAACAGTGGTGGGCGCATAGCGCCTTCAGGCCCGGGTGACCTCTGTACGCGAATTGTGAGATGAAAATAGTGGTGGGCATGCAGCGGCTTCAGGCCTGGGTGACCTCTGCATGTGAATCGTGTGATGAAAACAGTGGTGGGGGCGCATCTCCTTCAGGCCCGGGTGACCTTTGCATGTGAATCATGCGATGAAAACAGTGGTGGGCGTGCAGCACCTTCAGGCTCGGGTGACCTCTGCACGTGAATCGTCCGATGAAAATAGTGGTGGGCGTGCAGCGCCTTTGGCCCGAGCGGCCTCTGCACATGGACTTGGGCGTTTTCGGGCGGAAATCCCTGCACACCAGGCGGGAAGGAGAATGCGCAGTGCCATTCTTCAGGTGTGCAGCATCTAGTTAAAATTTGCATTGGACACACCTACAGTCACGCGGTGTCTTCTTACAAGCGCGCAGTGCCTGTGGAAATATGCCCGAGGATGCTCTCTGAAACTCAAAAAAATCACTCTTCCTTTGCCAAAGTTGGAATGAAGAGAAAAAATCCTTTGGGGTTGTTTATACTCAGTTTTTGAAATAATTTTGAACAAAAAAACGACTTCTCTAAAGTTTTAACTTCACCTTTGCATTGTCTCTTCTTGACTGTCTTTTCAGTGCCTTAGACATTTTTTGGAGCCAGTCCTTTCGCTGTTTCTAAACCACTAATTCTTTTGCAGCTTTGGGGAGTTGAATGGTTCTATGATGACTATGCCTTTTTGGAATATGTGCAGAGTGATATAAAATTGAATTTGCCTCCCTTATCTTTTGAAGCCTCCCTGTGACTGTTTATTTGTGAAAAAATATAAATTTGCACCGATGCTCTGTTGTTTGATGAAGGAAGGTGTTCTTTTTAACTTAGCATGCTCATTTTCTCATTATCCCAATTTCTAAACTTGTTTCCAAATACTTTTCCATTGTGGGTAAAAAAATTATATATTTTCATTTTCACACAAAGTACACCTGCTGTTTGTCTTCTTCAGTGTGATTGTCTTCTTTATAGTTGTCTTAGTCTCTTCTTTCATATGAAGGCACATCTTGATATCCTTTGTCTTGTTTGCGGGGGTGTGGAAGAGGCAACTGTCCCTCTCCCAGTTATGCTTTGAGGCCCAACTATTCTAATGATCTTTTTGCCAAAAGCACCATGCCCTTTTATATATCACTGAATTTTCTAAGATTTTGCACAGAGGTTTTCATGAGCATAAATTTACCTCTTATAATGATATCAAGACCTTTGAAGTAGCTTTCAGATTTTTGTGTCTTCTAAGCACTGTTGATGACCTTTTGAAACCTTTTAGGTATCTCTGAATTATCTATGTGGAGAAATTCTTGATTTTCCCTGTGACCTCCAACTCACTATACCTTTTATTTAAACTGCCAATGACTTGACTGAAACTCTCTTTGGTGCCTATCTTTGGCTTTGTTTTTCTTTTAGACTAAACATCAGGACATGCCTGCAGAGATTTATTTGATATGATAGATTATTCTTTTTCAGACCTAGTGTTGGATCAAGAGGATATCCTTGGAAGTGCTTGATGTTCTTCGGAGAATTATAAGCTTCATCTTCTTTTCATTTGATTTCACCTATATCAGAGCTTTAGAAAACCTTGGAGGAAACTTGAAAGGGCTCTGAAGTAGTCTGAGGGGTTACTTTTCTTAGGAAGACCTCCTGGCCAAAGGCACAGCACCATTTCCCAGGAGCGCAGTGCCATGTGTAATTTATATGGGAAAAACGTTTCAGGAGCACAACACCATCTCCTAGGAGCGCAACACCATTTTGCAGAGGGCATTTAGAGGCCTTCCTGATGTCAGAATTGGGCCCATGATAGCTCGTTAGAATTTTTAGCCTATCTAATTTCCAAATATATCATTTTTGTCCTGATTGAAGTTGATTTTCCTTGTCAAACGTTTATTTTCCCATGACTGGTCAAAACGTGCTAAGTGATGGTGCAGAAATGCAAAGTGCTGGTGTAGACAACTTTTGGAGGCCTTCCACAACTCCACATTTAGCTCATGATAGCTCATTGGAAATATATTCAAGTATAGTTTTCATTTAAATCATCTAGCAAGTTATTTTGACACTCTAGCTATGATAAAAACTGATTTTACCATGGTCACTCCAGCAGTCCAGAAATTATCCCATGACACCTGTATTTTTGACATTTCTCCAAAACCATGATACTTGTGTAAAAAATGAAGGAGGTTTTTCTTCTAGGCCCTATTATGGAAAAAATTTCTCTCCCTTTTTCCAAATTCATCTCTGTTTTTCTAGAAACATATTTTTAATAAAAAATGGCCCCAGGTGTGGCAAAGGACTTGGCCCTCAGAATGAATTCTTGGAAAATGATGGAGGCATGATGTTTATGAGTTGGCATGGCTTCATGATTTCTGATATGACCTACCATATGGATCTTCTTCTCTTATGCCTCTTTTCCATAGCAAACCCTAGCTTAGTTGGAAGAGGAAAATAGGGTTTGGTGTAGGGGATTTAGGACTACCTTGTAGAGGGAGTGGAATGAAGGGTTAAGGATTGTCTAAATTCTTGGGGAAATTTTGGGGGATAGGGATAGATGTTAGGGAGTAGTGGTAAGTGTAATTTCAAGAATTGAGTGAGGATAAGGGGTCCAAAATATAAAAACACAGGACTAGTCTTAAAAAGTGTCAAAATGTGGCCATAGACTAGTTTTTTTAGAAAAATGATGAATTTGAGGGACAAGAGTGATGGGAAATGTTTACGAAGGCATATTAAGGATAGGAGGAGGTGCAAGAACAATAGGATATGAGCCTTGTTGATTTTTAACCATGGAGGTCATGAAACTAAGAAAAATTCCCTTAAAAACCCTAGATGGACAATGGAGGAGTTAGGCAAAACAAAATAGAGGGATGAGGCCAAAGGTGACACAAAAAAGACAAACTGAATAACATGAGCCCATGATGGGTCTTCTGGGATGGGCGAGTAGAGTATTGACATGATGGAATGATGAAATAGGGAAAAAAAATATCTTAAGGATAATGAAGGTAGTGAGATTTCTATAACTCACAATGTTCATGAACTTTGTTTCTAGAAATCTAGAACTGATACTTAGTCATCTTCAGATAGTGAAAATTATAGATGACTAACAGTAGGTACATAATCTTCAGGATAAGGAAGATATTTTTATAGGAATGATGAAGGAATTTATGATGATTAAGATGACCTTGATTCCATAAGAAGTAATGGAGCCATGAAATATTCTCTTGTATTATGGAAGAAGGGAGTGGTTAACCTCACTAAATTAAGAGGGAGCATGGTTCAAAGAAAAGAGTACATATCCCCAATTGAAAGGTAGGGAATATTATGATCGATACCTTATATAAGAAATAAAAAATGAATATATCTGCAATATATTTGGTGTTGTTGAAGAATTGAAAGGATAATAAATCCATATGTATAACTTGATGATAGAAGCAACATTTGAATGAATGAGAAGTTCTGTATTTACTAGTTTTGTTGTTTGAAAGTTTATTTTTAATTGGAATTTTTTTTTACACATAAATATATCCATAATAATGCTTGGACAAGTGGATATATATATTTTATTAGGGAGCGATGAAGAATCTAATGGCAGATGCTTGTGAGGTGTTGAAGTCTAAGAATGTCTCTTTTTTACCACCCTTTTTGCCATCATTTTCCACCTTTTTTTAATTTTTCTGTAAAACCACGTCATATTAAAGTCACTGGTCAAATCCACAAGGTACTAAAACATCCATATTTAATTTCATTTTTTTAAGGAAATTGTGACAAAAGTATCTTGCAATTACTGAATTTTCTGCATTCTGCAGCTAACATCTGGTTATGCGACAGAGTTCATTTTTCAATAGGTTGCGTCACTCTAGAAAAGGAATGAATACTATCAGAATATGAAATTTTACGTCCTTATGGTTATCCACCCACTGACATTACTTGGAAAGCCAAACAAAATGAGGAATTTGAAAGTCAAGGGTTGGGTCAAACTAGGGAATTGCGTGTCACGGTTGCACACTAAAGAATAGACAATCAAGCGAGTGATATACTTATCTGAAGAAATAAAAAATCTTGTATGACTTGATTTTACAAGTGCAAGTCATAATGAGATAATGAATCTTAAGATAATCATCTCATAGGTGTCAAGTTGTTTATGATTTATTGGCTTAAAACTCTTTTAAAATTGTTTATATTTTATTTTCGTTATAGTTTGAATTTACGATTAATTTATCATTGTTTCAAAGTAC
Organism: Pinus albicaulis; assembly: GCA_034641835.2. Lineage (NCBI taxonomy): Eukaryota > Viridiplantae > Streptophyta > Pinopsida > Pinales > Pinaceae > Pinus > Pinus albicaulis. Next base: position 993,984,480 of record CM076570.1, on the reverse strand, counting down.
TCATAAAAGGGAAAAATACCAAAAAGAGTTAAAAATTCAATGCATCTTTGGTCACACGTACTTAGAATTCTATCGTTTCATGATAGCCTTAGATAAGCCATTGTAGTTTTCAAAGTTTCAATTATGTTAGTCACTAGTCATTTTCGAGTTCTATTATGTTGGATTGGAAATAAAATTTGGAAGTTAATACACACATTAGTAATCTCTCTTGATTTAGATTTTCATTCTTGTAATCTCTATTACATTGTCATTTCCCTTGAAAATAAATTTACCTTTCATAGATGAAGATTTTGTAATAAGTTTTTCTCATAACAATTATATTAAATTTCATTTCATTTCAATTCGGTTTACATATTTATTTTTAGTACTTAGCGAAGAATCAATTTAATTTCACAACAGTAGCATTAGGTGATTTTTCTATTGTGGTGTGGTTTTTCAACATTTCTTTTAAGTAACATTTGCAATATTAGATAGCTTTGTATTTTGAAAATATAAATTTAATTATTTTTTACTTTGGATATAAAGAGCATCTGCATCATTAGTTTCTAATATGTAGTTAATTTTATATTTGGTTTTATTAAATTTTGTAATTAATTTTGTGCTTAGAATAAATCCCAGCATATATAGTGCACACAAATTTCACAAGTACATGAACCTTGGTTGACATTTAATAAAGTAAATTAAAGACAATTAATTTACCAAACATGAGGACATATGGTCAGCCTGTGTCTTGATGTCTAGATCCCAAAGAGGGAGGGTGGTTTTGGTAATGGAACTTTGACGTTGGTTACACACCTAGATCCTTGGGTTGATGGTCAGCAAGGAAGCTTGGTGGTACCTCGACTAGTTGAAAGCTTTATTCCATCTTACTCCTGCCCGGATAGATAATCGTGGTCAAGTATCTAGTCTGAGGCATTGAATGTTCCAAAACTCTTCATAGTTCATGCAATTTTGATATCTTTCATATACTTGTATATATATTTAATTATGAATACCTCCCTATTTAAGAGGGAGTATTGAATAATGTAACTAGGTTCAGCCTTCATAATTGTATTCAATTCAAAAAATAATGTATTTCTCAAAAGAAAGAAAATTTAATTTTATTATTAATAAAATTGACTTATTAAAGCATGGGTTTCATGCTTGGGTCAATACTTTTTAGGTCAAATCCTCCGTTGTAGGCTTCTAAGATTTATGCTAAGTGTCATTTTCCATGTCATATTGTAAGAAACCCTTCTTGTGAATTATTTGTCAAGAAAGAACATTATTTTATATTAAAATAAGTCTTCTAGGACTCCTCCACCAAGTCAGCCTCACGGAAAGACAAGTTGGCCTCAAACAGAGGAATTCAACCTCACAAGAAGCTTATATATTGGAGAAATGCAACCTCATTTGTAATGGACATCAAGAAAATTTGAATTGCAGTGAATTGTAGCTGGAAAAGTGTTAAATTCCAAGGAAGAGGTGGACAAGTCTAAGGGAAAAGAAGGTCTCTTTCAAGCTCAAGAATTCAAGTTTTCTATCTCTAATATCACACGTGTGAAGTTTAGAAGTCTTGTTGAGAAGAAAAAATTCTACAGTTGTTGGGAGGCCTAAATTTTGGAGTAGCTAGGTCGAAAATTCTGTTGTTGGATCGAAATTATGAATTATAGTTGCACTTTGAAGAGCTAACATTTGGAAGGCTAAGAAAAGGATAATTACAAGAAGGTGTTAGGGTCCTATAACAATAGGA